>CM060379.1:8831035-9093472 GCA_030545235.1 Helianthus tuberosus | reverse complement strand
TGCAATAAAACACACGTCACACGTATATACGAGGGTGGATTCAAACAGGAGCCGCTATATATTTAGGGGATTAGGATCAAATACAAAGGATCCTAATTGTAAGAAGTGTAAGAAGGATTTATAGAGTGACAAGTGTCCAATAACCTAAAAAAACCCACTACACAAAAAAAACCCACTAAAAAAAAAAAAAAAAAAACCTTAAACATCCACCACCACCAACCCCCCCCCCCCCTCACCACCCCGCCCACCCCCCCCCCCCCACCTCACCCACAAAAAAAAAAAAAAAAAAAAAAAAAAAAAATATTGTTTTTTTTTTTTTTTTTTTTTTTTTTTTTTTTTTTTTGCCGAGGGGGGTCGGGGGGGGTGGGGAGGTGAGTTTAGGTTTTTGGGTGGTGGTGGGGGGGGGTGGGGTGGGTGGGTGTTTAGTTTTTTTTATATTTTTTTTTTAGGTTTTTTGGGGGTGGGGGGGGGGGGGGGGGGGTTAGGGTTTTTTTGGGGGTTTTTTTTTGTGAGGTATAGTTTTTTTTATTTTTGGGGTTTTTTTTTTTTTTTGCGGGGGGGGGGGGGGGGGGGGGGGGGGGGGGGGGGGGGGGTGTGGGGGGGGGGGGGGGGGGGGGGGGGCGGGGGGGGGGGGTTAGGTTTTTGGGTGGGGGGGGGGGGTTTAGGGTTTTTTGGGTGGTGGTGGGGGTGGGGTGGGGTGGGGGTGGGGGTGGGTGTTTAGGTTTTTGGTGGTGATGTAGTGGGTTTAGTTTTAGGTTATTGGACACTTGTCACTCTATAAATCCTTCTTACACTTCTTACAATTAGAAGTCTTTGTAGAATAACTTGACCTATATTTAGGAACCAAATATATTTGGTGGTTTCTATATATCTCACCCTATATACGCTGCAAACAAACCCAACGAAGTTAAGGAAATAAATGTGTTCACAAACTGTTCATGAGCACTTACCAAACGAGATTTTTTGTTTGTGTTCGTTCATTAACGAAATCATCGTGCTCGTGTTTGTTTGTGTTCGTTCATTAATTTTAGGTAATGAACACAAACGAACGTTCATGAACATAAACAATAACAAACGAACATGTATTAAATTTTGTAGGTACATATGTATGAATATATATTATGTAATATACAATTACACTAATTGTTATTAAATATTTAATTAGTGAGAATTTTGAAGTATTTAAATAAAAATACAATATTTTAAAACCCTAATTAACTATCAACACAAACAAACACCAAAGGAGCATAAACGAACGAACATAAATGAACGAAATTTCTTGTTCGTGTTCGTTCCTTTATTAAACAAACTAACACAGACGAACTTCCCGCCGAACGGTTCAGGAATTGTTTGTTGAACGTTTGCTTCGTTCGCAGCCTACGGGTGAGTTCAAATGAGAAACACCAGATAGTTAGGAACTAAAGTGGTTCCTTTGGTTTCTAATTATTTAACGGTTCTCATTTGAACCTCCCTCTATATATGTGTGTGTAAATATATAGATAGAAAGGGAGAGAGAGAGAGGGACCACAAAAAAGGACTCGTAAAAGCGAAGGGTCCAAGATGACTCGCCACGTGGAGCCAAACAGAATTTAGCATTGCGTAGATGTAGAAAGTAATCAGTTTTTCCCAATTTTTCGGGCCCGCTAAACTTCAATTCTGGAGATTCCAACTGTCAACAAAACAAACATAAACATAACATGTTAATAACATAAACATATAACAAAGTCATTGAGTTTCATTTTATGCTTCATCACATAACAAGTATATGTTAAAAGTTGAGGTGGCAAAATTACATAATAATATTTTTATTATTAATCAATACCTTATCTGGGAATTGTTTAGCGAGATCTATTAACTGAAGGCGCCCAATCTTTCCTTGTGCACGGCCCAAGTAATTAGCCAAATATTTCCGCTTTGATAACGGCAACGGATCTACAAGCCGAATTCCGTTAGTTGTCATACCATCATCAACATTCCCAGGGATAATTATGTCTTTCCATGTATTAAATGCACTCGTGTCCCGCTTATCTGTTCGGTCCCCCTGTAACAAGATGTAACCGGAACATACACATGCAACTCAAAAAGACGAAAACAGAAAATCATCGCAACTTTATACATATCCTTAAGGTTCAAAAGTTCATACATATCTTTCTTAGTGTCCTATTTACCCTTTTAAAATATAAAAAAAAATACACAAGTTACTAAAAAAAACTGTTATAATAACAGACCAGTTCACTAAATAATGAAGAAAACGTTATGCAGTGAGATGACTCGATGCAATGACGTTTTTGTATTTGTTCATTCAGTGTAACAGACTTCCAACATAACTGATTTTATTTAGAGTTAAATGCCATTTTCATCCTTAAGGTTTGGATTAGTTTTGCGACTTTCGTCCAAAGGTTTATTTTTCCACATCTGGATCCAAAAGGTTTGAAATCTTGCCATTTTCATCCAGCTCGTTAACTCCATCCATTTTCCGCATCTGGATCCAAAAGGTTTCAAATCTTGCCAATTTCATCCGGCTCGTTAACTCCATCCATTTTTCTCCATTAAGTCAATGGGTATTTCTGTCTTTTTTGTTAACTTAAAGAGCAATTCGGTTTTTTCAGGGGTACTCGGTCTTTTTACATAAAGTGATTTTATTTAGAGTTAAATGACATTTTCATCCTTAAGGTTTGGATTAGTTTTGCGACTTTCGTCCAAAGGTTTATTTTTCCACATACGGATCCAAAAGTTTGAAATCTTGCCATTTTCATCCGGCTCGTTAACTCCATCCATTTTCCGCATCTGGATCCAAAAGGTTTGAAATTTTGCCAATTTCATCCGGCTCGTTAACTCCATCCATTTTTCTCCATTAAGTCAATGGGTATTTCTGTCTTTTTTGTTAACTTAAAGAGCAATTCGGTTTTTTCAGGGGTGCTCGATCTTTTTACATAAAGTGAAAAAGACTGAATTGCCCTTTAAGTTAACAAAAAAGACGGAAATACCCTTGACTTAACGGAGAAAAATGAATGGAGTTAAAGAGTCGAATGAAAACGGCAAGATTTCAAACCTTTTGGATCCAGATGCGGAAAAGTAAACCTTGGACGAAAGTCGCAAAACTGACCAAACCTTGGGGACGAAAATGGCATTTTACCTTTTTATTTAATATGAAATGGATCTATATATATTTTTTAGTGTTTTGAAAGGATAAATATGAAGTATAAAAGGATATACATAATTGATCGTTTAAAAGGATACACAAAAAAATGAACTTTGTGCAAGCGTTACTTTCAATTCATTTACATTTATGCATTAGGAGGGAAAGAGCACTAGCCTCAGGAGTTAGAATTATCGAACGGTTTATATAAGTGGCCCATGATTTAAATAAGTGGGCCCCTGCGCCACTGCCATGAAGTACAAGTTGTTAGTAACAGTATAAATAGTAAAAATGGTAAAGTTTAGTTATAAAAAGTAAACAATCACACCTTGGAAAGACAAATATGTGGTCACGACCACCTGATAATCTGAAATACGGCATTTGGCTTAATACCTGGAAGCAATAAGACATGAACAAACTATCAAAAATGATGACATGGAATCAGTCAACCTAGTATGAAGTACAATTTACGTAATCAAATTACATAAGACAATAATTACACTGTACCTTCACATAAGCCTGGTTAATCTCTTTATCATTAAGACCACCCATCATTCGAACACATTTAACATAAGATGGAACAAAAAACAGATCTGCATCCCCTTTGTTGCGTGTACGAAACCTTGATTTAAGAAAAAGTCTGTGTATCTTGACCTACAATTTCATATTAGTGTCACAAGAGAAAAATTAGCATACCTTTAAACAAAAATAGGCTACAAGAATACTAAGATCATTTATCAAGAAACGGATTAATTTGGGTTTTTATTCTATTACCTACTGGTTAAGTTGGTAAACTATAAAAAATTTAGCTACAAAGGAAATGGATCAAACAGGTTCTCAACTCTCAAGTTGCCAAATTGCATTCAAATGCTTACAATTTCTTGAAACAGTTTGCACAGAAATATTAGATTGTTATTTTGATATTAAATGTCTGTAATCATTTTAATATATTACATATCTACAACTTTTTTTAACTATTGACAGAAATGTGTTGATGGGTCAAACCCAACCTGACCATATTCATATTCAATATTATGCCAATGTATTGTATCAAGCTCTGTAAATTGTAACCATTAAGGATTAAGGATGATCCCTATTCTACTTTCTATTTCCCTTTAAATATACATCATGTGCAAAAAGTTAGGTCATTTCATGCCAATCGTAACACTGTAGCAATTTACAGAGCCTGATACAATACAATGGCATAAATGCATTATTGACAGAAATTGACACTTGCAGAAATTCATGCACCTGACAGAAATTCACCCACATATAAAAGTCAACTTGTTATAATCTCAGAAAGGTTGAAAGAACATGCAGCCTATGTTATAATCATGTTATAGGCACTGAAGCACAGCCCAGCACACCATATGCGCTGCGCCCTGAAAGGCATGGTTGCAATCACTCACTGCACGTTCAGAGCATTTTCCGGCCAAAATGGTAAAAAATAAACAACCTAAATAAGAATGATATTAATCTAAAATAGCCTAAACTAGCCTAAAACATGTCTAAAACTCCCCTAAAAATGTTACTTTATACTATGCGTCTAGCTTAAAAAAAGCCCTCGCTTTTTAAGCGCCTAGGCTCCGGTCTAGGCCTATACGCCTTGAGTGCGCCTATGCTCCTTGACCACATACCAAGCAGACATCATATATCAATAAATATAAAAGGTTATTCGTCTTGATCAGAAAAAAAATAGCCTTCCATTACAAATTGCAGCATTGGTTAGTTTATAAAGTTCCACACTTCTTACATGATTTACATCTGCTGAAATGCCAAGCTTTGCTGAAAGTTTGACATAGTAATGGTATCATCTATGTATCATTCACAATCACAGTTCAAACCAAAAGACAAACCTTGCACTTCTTAAATAAAAACTAACACAAACTGCAGCCTTATATCCATAAACTAGTTCCTTTACTTTAAAATAAAAGCACCGTTCAAGCAAATCAAATCGAGTAACTACAACCTACAAAATTCATCTTCAGAATCAAACATATGAATATGTTTACCTTACAACTTCTAACTTTCCAAATCTCATTACCTAAATCATCATCTCATCATCATACTCAGTAGATCCCACCAATAGCAAAGCTAACGTAAGGGCCTTACCTCTACCCCATAGGAATAGAGAGGCTGCTTCCAGTGAGACCCCCGGCTTGATAGTAGTTTTGCATCAAGCCTTGGACATAAGGCACGTAACACTCAGCAATTAAGACAACGGCCAATTAGAGCATGCACTCCCTTGTATTTCGGCTATCAACGCCACCACACGATGCATGATTAACCATCCCCCTCTTTTAATGTTATTTTCACGAAATAAGTAAAATAACGTTAAAATTAGTGCACTTTCACTTTTGCACCCCGAGCGCCCACACATATATACATTATCTGCGCATACCGCAAGCGGGCGTAAAATCTCTGATCTCATTACCAAAATGATAAACCATAAACACCTTAGCATCAGTAAACAATCAGCAACATAATCATCCAATCAATCGACTTCAATTTCGCAAACTCGATGAAAACAACCAACTTATCGAATCTATAAACTCAAGTAAACTCAAATCTCATCACCAAAATAACAAATCACAATAACTTTAACCTAAACACCTTCAGCAACACAAACAAATCAAAACAAAACGACGACGTATCGAATCTATAAACTTAAATTAACTCAAAATACAAAATCAGACTACCTGAGTGCCCCATTGGCCTTTGAGACACGCTTCCGGCGTTATCCTACCGTCACGTCCGTACAACAGCTCTTTAACGCCGTCAATTTCATTCTCATCGTAAACATAGATCTTGAGATCGATCTCATCACCGTATCCACGGCGGGGCCACCGTACGGAACCGTCGTCGTTGCCGGAGAACCGAACGACGTCGGATTGGAATTGGTTGAAGTGTGAAGTGGAAGGTGTGAGTGATTGGTCCAACAGTCTGGTGGTGAAGAAGGTGATGGCGATGAGAGCTAGGGCTCCGATCTGGTGTGTGCGAGTGCAGGGAGTGGAAGATGGGGGAGCGAAGAGTCTGCTCTTGATGTTGCTTGTGCTCCCCATTGGTTAAAGAGTGAAAGCAGGTTAGTTCGACTGTATGTGGAAGTAAGATTTGGAGGAAGAAAGGGTCTACGACGTCGTTTTGGTTATCTAGTTATAATGAAATTACAAAATTACCCTTGAACTAAATTGTTTTGGTAAAAGGACACGCCCGTTATAGGTTGCAAACATAAAGGACACCGCCCGTTATAGGTTGCAAACATAACGGGCGGTGTCCTTTTACCTAAAATCCGGGTATCTATTTCAAAAAGATATGAACCAAAACAACACAAACAATAAAGCTCCACATACTTACTAACTAACTACTAAGGCCATAGGGTGTACTCTAACATCTAGAGTGTTAACAATGACATGACATGTAAACTAACATTGCAAACCACTCCCCCTTTGTGTTAAAGTGCATTAAATGAGTTATGTGTTAACATGTTAACCCAATGTTAAGAGATTGAATTAATTATTACTTTCTTTTTTAGACAAAAAACCAATGTTAAAGTGCATTAAATGAGTTATGTGTTAACATGTTAAACCATTTCCTTAGAGTGGGAGAAAGTGAAATGAGGAAAAAAAGTTGATGTGTCACTTAGGTGGAGTTAAGTAAGGTTAAAGTATACCCAAAGGCCTAACAAGTACCAGAAGAATGAAATTCAAAACGCGCCATCTATCAAGTTTACTAAAAGAAATCAGACACAAAAAATACATATAGACCATCATTTACCTCCGAATCTTTAGTTTGATTGATCAACTTTCTTTTGAGGCATGGAAGAAGATTGAACCAACAGTAAACTAAAAAGATGATGATTGATGATCCTTTAAAGAAATAGTCAGTCAAAGAATCGATGATTGTTTCCAAATAGTCAAAGACGAAACAGGATTTAGAGGAGGAGAGAGGAAAGGATGAACTGAATGAAGGGGCATCGATGTAGAGGAGGAGAGAGCAGAGGGTGAACTGAATCGGATTGGAATCGAACCGTACCTGCACTCCCGATGATCGAGTATCGTCTCCCAAGTGTAATTTGATCCCCGAGTTTAAACCCAGTTACAACGTTTTCTCCCAGAAATGTGACCGAAGCCCCTGTAGCAGTTTTGTTCTTGTTCTGATTCTTGAACTTGGTTTTGCCTCTAACTATGTAAGCCAGCTGTTTCCCGATTGGTTGAATGTCAAAATCGGCCATAGTAGAGATGTTATCCCCGTGTTTAGCGGAAATTGATGAATCCATATTGATGCCGAAGTCTTTTTAATCTTTAGTAACCTGAACGGTAATTGCAGCCGGAAAACGGTTGGCGATGGCTAGGGTTTGTTCCACATTGACTCCATCATAACCACAATCATGGTCCCAACCATGGGTATCAAGAATCATGGTCCCAAACATTGACTCCATCATAACCACAATCTTCTTCTTCACCACCCTCCATCATAACCACAATCATGGTCCCAAACATTGACTCCATCATAAACTGGTTGTGGAGGAGGGTGGTTGTGGCAGTGATGATGATGGTGGTGGTGGTTGTGGTGGGGGTGGTTGTGGCAGTAATGGCTGAGTGAAGTTGTGCTGGTGAAGAAGAAGATAAAATGTCTTTTGGGGTTTTTAATAATAAGGGTATTTTGGTCATTTCACACCAAGAAAGTTAGGGACTAAAGGTGAAAAAGGCCAAACCACAGGGACTATCCGATCATTTTTTTTGAAAGGCGAAATTCATAACTATCCGATCATTTAACTCTAAAAAACCATAATTCCTATGACTTTCATATTAAAGAATGAATATCATTTTTCAAGGAATGAATATCAATTTTTGAAACAGTTTACTATTGGAACATGTATTTTTTATTTATATTGATATTGAGAGTTGAGATCCTATACAAACAGTGCTAACTATAAGAACCGTAAGAATAGATCTGAGCGATTGATAATTTAAATCAAGGGTTGGTGTTGATTATAAATAAAACCCTTATAATTAAAAATTAGTACTAACAAGTTATGGGTAATTTTGTAAAATTGCTAGTCATTTGATCATTTTCCATTAAATACAAATTTCACCAAGGTTTTTAAACTAAAATAACTTTTATATACTTCATTATTTAAAAAAAAATATATAACATAAAATCAAGTGTTTTTTTATCTTTAATATGAGTACCATATTGCTATACATTTTTTGTATTTATAAAAGTGATTTTTAAAAAACGTTAACAAAAGGTGTTTTATAATTGTGCTGATAACGTGCTGATTATGTGTTAATTACAAAAATAATACAAACAAACACCAAAAGTAGATATAATCAGCACATTTGGTGTGCTGACAATGGAGAACGATTGAGGATGTTGTGTTAATGTCGTTTATGTTGATAATGGAAAACGATTGAGGACGATGTGCTGATAATGGAGAACGATTAAGGATGTTATGCTAAGTATATAGTGTTGTGCTGATTATATTTTTTTGTAATTATTTTTAATTAGTTATAAATAAATATGGTCAAAAGGTCTAAATTACTCCTAAACTAATTTTTTATTAATGGACACTTGTCAATTATGTGTTGGTTCTTACGGTTCTTACAAACTTAAGTGTTTGTATTTGATCCCATTCCTTGATATTGATATTCACGTATGTTGTGATAAACATTAGTAAACCTATGATATTTGACATGTATATAAATTCCTAAAAACCAATTTCTTTATAATTTAACATGTCTAATTCTCTCCGTAAAAATACAATTAAATCAGACTAGAATAAAATGACTTAAAACTATTAAAACAGTAAAAAAAAAAGCTACCGGTTTACAATAGTACAACAACAACAACCATACCCAGTATAATCCCACCTATAGCGAAGCTATTGATAGGGTCTGGGGAGGGTAGGATGTAGGCAAGCCTTACCTCTATCTCAGCGAATAGAGAGACTGCTTCCAGTAAGACCGTCGACAAATACGTCAAACAAATTCTAGTGATTTGAAAACAAGTAAACACCATCTATCACAACTACTGTTAAACATATATGAGATGACCAAGAACACAAATGAAAAGATAAACCCTCATATGCAACAATTGGTTGCTCACTCGAAATCGGCTTGGTTATCTAAACGAGCCATCAGCTCGGCTTGGCTTGTATATGAGTCAAGCCTGAGCCAAGGTAAGCTCGGCTTGTGGCTGGCTTGTTGGTTCGTCCGTTTAGCTTGAATATACTTTAGCCTTAATTTTTTTTATACATATACAAATTATGGATTCAGATCAAGAGAAAACTCCTACGAGTTGTGAGAACTTAGAGAACTCGATCGGCTTTCCCGTGCGAGTTTTACCCCAATTTTTTGCACACCTCTAGATTAAAACGTTAAAAGACGGTCGTAAAAAATATTCGAAGTGGTGTTTTTCGGCCCTTTACAGCTGCTATAAAAAGCTGATGACCATTCACATCAGCGTTTTATAATATTTTTGTGTAAATAAAAAACAAGGTTTTTTTTTTGGGAAAAGTTGATTTTTTACAAGTTTTTTTTTTTTTTTTGAAAAAACCTTTTATAAGACCGAGTTCTATAAGTTCTTACAACTCGTATGAGTTTTCATTTTACCGCAACCCTACAAATTATTACTTAAATATAAAACATAATTTTAAACCTTAGTTTCTAACAGTTAATATACCAATTTTTTAATTGAAAACAACTCCGATAATTCATATAATTCAGTTTTATTGAACAATAAAAATAGAAATAAAAACCAAAAAAATCTATAAGTGTTAAATAGCAAAGAAAAACAACACTAATAACCGTATTTTTACTTTCTTTGCATCTGCCAATTTTTTTAAAGGGTAATAATAAATGAATTGGCTTGACTAGCCACAAGCTAACTCAGCTTTTGAAAAGCTAAGCCGAAACCCAATATTTTAGCTCGCTAAGAAAAACAAGCCGACTTGACTCTACTCAGTTTTGCAAACGCACAAATAGGTTGTAACACCTTCCATAAGAAAAACAAGCCGACTTGACTCTACTCAGTTTTGCAAACGCACAATAGGTTGTAACACCTTCCGTAAGAAAAACAAGCCGACTTGACTGACTCTACTCAGTTTTGCAAACGTACAAATAGGTTGTAACACCTTCCATGGATATAACACTGTATATTTGAAACCTGAATTTTCTAAAATGATCATTGTTGTTTTTACCCTCTCGGGGCATTCCTTTTTATAACACTGTATATTTGAAACCTGAATTTTCTAAAATGATCATTCGTTGATTTTTCATTTTCAGTCTCCTTTGAAGATCAAATATAATCAAGTCCATCCGAAGAAAATCGGTTTCGGACCGGTATCGTTTATTTATTTATTTTAGTTAGTAATGGGTCAAAACAGTTTATTGTTTATGTTTATGTATTTGGGCCGGAGGCCATGTCTAGTGGGTCGAACAGAATGTTAAGTCCAGTTAGGTTATGTTATGTTAGAAAACAAGTGGGTTGGGCCGAAGTGAGCGAACCGGTGTGTCTCGCATAACTGCATGAGCGGTTATGATGGAAACGTCACCTCTCTTTGTCAAGCGTTGTGACTGTTCAAAACATACCCTTTCGCTGCATATATATTCGGCTGCAAACCCTTGTTCCATAACGTTGTTCTGATCAAAGTTCTGTATTTTACAAAGTTATTATTATTCAAGTTCGTTTACGGTTAGTGTTATTATCATTCAGCAAGTTCTATTAGTTTGATTCATGATGAAGTATTGCAATGGTTGTTGTTTGTTTGAGAATGATTGTGTATGCGGTCATAACTCGATCCGTTCCGACTGGTCCTGGGTTTCCGATGACGATGATACCAACATTGGTATCAGAGCCAAAGGTTTAACAGGAACCGGAAAGAGTTGTGATTATGATGGAAACCGGGTATGTGGAGACAAGGGAAAATCGGTTGAAACCGATTACGGTGAAGATGTTGTTCGTAGTGGAAAGTGCGGCCGGGCGGCGGAAGAGGATGAGTACGCGCAGGGGAAGCCAACCATACGAGCCGGGAAATCACCGTTAAAGAAGTTTCCAAAGAAAATAGGTCCGAAGGGTTTTGCGAAGAAATCCGGAAAGAAGGCAAATGCACCGGTGGGAAGGCCAAGAAAACCAGGAATTCGTTGCTTCAAGTGCAAGCAATTTGGTCATATCGCTTCGATTTGCCCAAGTAAGTATATTAATTTATCGCCGTTACCAATTGAAAGTGATTATGTGGTTAAGGATACATGTGGCGGTAAATGGGATTCAATATGGGTTGTTGATCCTACATTCAAAACACACATGACGGGAAACCGGAATGTGTTTAAATGTTTCAAGAGACACTTTGGGTTAGTGACAAACGAGAATAGGAAGGATTTTTCGTTTGTGCACGGTATTGGAGAAGTTAGAGTCCCGGTGGACGGAAAAGACAAAACGATCCAATGTGTAAGTTACGCTCCTAGTCTAGACAAGAACGTGTTAAGTCTAGAACAACTTTTGTTTCAAGGGATAGAAACGGTTACAATGGGGGATACATGTTTACTAAAGAAGATGTTTGGAAATCGCTCGAAAGGGTTCGATATTTATGAAGATAAGTCGGAAGTTGACTTAGAACAAGATTATCTCAACACGTTTTATGATAATCTTGGTGTTGATAACGGTTACAAGAAAGAAAAGAAAGAATTCAAGGAATGTTTGGAGGATTACTACGAAAGGGAATTCGAAAAAGAAAGGAACAAGAAAAAGGCGTACGGTGAAAGTTCGAGGGCTAGAAAGAAAGAAATTGTTTATTCCAAGAAGGCAAAGAAGGCGCTTTTAATTTACATTGAAGGTGAAAAAGATAATCCGTGTGAGTCAAAAGAAACGCTCCGGGAACGAGCAATAACTCTTTCACAACTCGAGGAAGACGTTATCGAGAGGAACATGATCATGGAAAGTTGTGTAGAACCGGGAGATCTCATAACGTTGCACGAAGAATTAAAGAATCATCAAAGGTTTTTCGATACTCCATTCGAAGAAATCTTGAATTTGGTTTATTACGGATTTTCTTGGAATCGTATGTGAAAAGGCAATGCCACCCGAGTTGATTGATGGCCGAGAACTTAGTCTCATATTACTACATCGCATTGTAAAGCACAACGGAGGATTCAAGGAAGTAATGGAAAAGAATATGTGGGATGTGCTTGCGGCTAAATACGGTTATGAACCGGATGATGCATATGAAGTGAAAGTTGCCTACATTTATTACTTGGAACTAGTCGAGTGGTATTTCGACTACATGAAGAAAGAGCGTGGGAAAAAGGCAAACGTCATGGCTGGAAATTCAAGCAACAACGGCGGTTGGATCGAAGAATCAAGTGACGATGAAGTGGTGGTCAAGATAGAGGTCACCAACAATCGCAAGGAGTAATCACGGCTGGAGACTCGGATGTTCTTGATTAGGGGGGTGAATGAAGATCAAATATAATCAAGTCCATCCGAAGAAAATCGGTTTCGGACCGGTATCGTTTATTTATTTATTTTAGTTAGTAATGGGTCAAAACAGTTTATTGTTTATGTTTATGTATTTGGGCCGGAGGCCATGTCTAGTGGGTCGAACAGAATGTTAAGTCCAGTTAGGTTATGTTATGTTAGAAAACAAGTGGGTTGGGCCGAAGTGAGCGAACCGGTGTGTCTCGCATAACTGCATGAGCGGTTATGATGGAAACGTCACCTCTCTTTGTCAAGCGTTGTGACTGTTCAAAACATACCCTTTCGCTGCATATATATTCGGCTGCAAACCCTTGTTCCATAACGTTGTTCTGATCAAAGTTCTGTATTTTACAAAGTTATTATTATTCAAGTTCGTTTACGGTTAGTGTTATTATCATTCAGCAAGTTCTATTAGTTTGATTCATGATGAAGTATTGCAATGGGTGTTGTTTGTTTGAGAATGATTGTGTATGCGGTCATAACTCGATCCGTTCCGACTGGTCCTGGGTTTCCGATGACGATGATACCAACATCCTTTATATTAATATATTGAATTATATTTAAATAATATTTATAAGTATTCAAATAGTGGAATGAAAACTTTTCTAAAAAACATGTTCCGTAAAACATAAAAGTAAATTTTGAAAAAACTATGACAAGTTGTGCAGTTAAATAATAAATATATAAGTATTTCTTTACTCAGAACCCAGCAAACCCAAAACCTGGTTCCTGGTATCTAATTCTGGTTTAGCCACTTGATTACTAACTTATTCAACTCACAAATAACAACTTCTCCAGTTCATTATTCTACCAAAAATAGCTGTTAAAAACATTAAATTATTTAATACCTTCCCTATAAATACCCAAATCTTCATATTGTAGATTCATATCAAACAGCAAACAAAAACAATTACTACTTTTATCAGATTCTTTACAGCAATTATGTCGAGCACTAATGGTCAAGTGATTCGATGCAAAGGTAAGCGTTTTCTACTTTTCTTCAATCTTTCAAGTCTTTTTATAACTTGATCATGGATGTGAACATGTAAGTTTAACTGATGTAACAGCCGCGGTGGCATGGGAAGCCGGAAAGCCGCTGGTGATCGAAGAAGTGGAAGTGGCGCCACCGCAGAAAATGGAAGTCCGAATTAAGATCCTCTTCACTTCCCTTTGCCACACTGATGTTTACTTCTGGGAAGCCAAAGTAACCATTTTAAATTCAATCAATTTTATTTATTTATTTATTATTATTTTTTAGATCAATTATCTAATGAAGCTTTAATTACTGCAGGGGCAAAATCCTGTATTCCCAAGAATTTTAGGACATGAAGCTGGAGGGTATGTTCCATTCTTGTATCTAATTAAAAAAGTTGTATAACATTTATTAGTTTGAATTATATAATCTGATTGATTTAATTAACATGAACACAGGGTTGTGGAGAGTGTTGGGGAAGGAGTGACTGATCTACAGCCAGGGGATCATGTTCTTCCTGTCTTCACCGGAGAGTGCAAAGAGTGTGCTCACTGTAAGTCCGAAGAGAGCAACATGTGTGACCTTCTCAGGATCAACACCGACAGGGGAGTCATGCTTCACGATCAGAAATCTCGATTCTCGATCAACGGAAAACCCATCTTCCATTTTGTGGGGACTTCTACTTTTAGCAAGTACACGGTTGTTCATGTTGGATGTCTTGCAAAGATCAACCCTCTTGCTCCTCTTGATAAAGTTTGTGTCCTCAGCTGTGGGATCTCCACAGGTACACATCTATTTAGACTACTTGATCACTTGTTTTGTTGGATTTTTTCGACCTTAACGAAAATATGTTTTGTTTCTTAGGGCTAGGAGCTACTCTGAATGTTGCAAAACCGAAAAAAGGCTCTTCAGTGGCTGTTTTCGGTCTGGGAGCCGTGGGACTTGCTGTAAGTTTTCACAAATTGTGACTCTTAAAATATCTAATTTGTATGAATGTATTTTAGTTGCTAATGAATTATTGGTGATTAGGCTGCTGAAGGTGCAAGAATTGCTGGTGCTTCAAGGATCATTGGGGTTGATCTCAATGCCAATAGATTTGAGCTTGGTAAGTATTAAAAAAATTTACATATATTGTAGCTAAAATGTGTATACACATAAACTAATCATAATTACTTTTGTTTTTGTTACAACAGCAAAGAAATTTGGGGTTACAGAGTTTGTGAACCCAAAAGATTACAAGAAACCAGTACAAGAAGTGATTGCAGAGATGACTAATGGAGGGGTTGACAGGAGTGTTGAATGCACTGGTCATATTGATGCTATGATCTCTGCTTTTGAATGTGTTCATGATGTATGGACTTACTATATACCATTCGCATGCTTATTTATTTAACATTCCTCATAGTTTTATTTAGAATTCTGAATTTGGTGTAGGGTTGGGGTGTTGCTGTTCTAGTGGGTGTTCCGCATAAAGACGCTGTGTTCAAGACAAGTCCCCTGAATGTGTTGAACGAAAGGACTCTAAAGGGTACCTTCTTTGGAAACTATAAACCACGATCTGATATTCCTTCTGTTGTCGAAAAGTATATGAACAAGGTAACACATACATTCAAAGTCATTTTATTTATAGAATAATAAGAATATTTAATAGAAGCATGTCAACATTGAGAGATTTTTGTTTGATTTGTTGCAGGAACTAGAGTTGGAGAAATTCATAACACATGAAGTGCCGTTTTCTGAGATCAATAAAGCCTTTGATCTGATGCTTAAAGGTGAAGGTCTCCGTTGCATCATTCGCATGGATGCATAAATGGAAATAAATGATTTTCAAAGTGTTGTATATGAGCATATAAGAGATGAGACCGGTATAAATTGTGTTTGATTGTAGTTGTTGTATTTCATCTTGTTTATTAATGTTTCTATGATGAAATCCGGTTTGCTACCTTCCAATGACTCTCAGCTCCACCAAATTTATGGACATGCATTTGATATAGGAACAACTAGAATAAAACGACCTAAGCATATAAGCGACTAATATAAAACAAACTGAAATAGGGTAGAGAATTGATTGTTAAGGATTTCCAAAAGTAACAATCTATCCCTTATGTTGTCTGTATTACTAACTTTACTTTGAGATTTATATATTCGGTAAGTCTCCAAACATTTTCCATGATTGAATGCACTAGTCTAGTTTGAGATCACTTGGTTGCTTGGTAACCTAGATGATACAATGTTCCAAGTAGCTTCCATGGACCAAAATGAACCAACCCCACCTCGTCTTCAACACTTGCCATGTTGGGTATGTACTTGTCGGGTTGTCCTCATTTGGCTACTTACTAAATTATGTACTTTCAATTTTAGCCTATATGCATGACCGACCGAAATCATTAACTAAGTTGATGATATTGTGATTTGGTGAATCATATAATGAGGTCTAATGTATGTTGATCATCCTACCTCCTTGCATGACCATTTCATGGTACCTTATAACTATAAACATATAATTTATATCTTTTAATTCCGAATCCAATCCATCAATCGAATCTACAACTCACACACCTTCGTTCCCCCCCCCCCATCTTAGGGTGACTTCGGTGTTCCAAAACTCAAGACTTGTCAAACTCACTTTCGCGGAATTTCTATGCAAACCGTGAGTATACATGACCCCTTTTTATTTTTAACACACTTTGGGTGTAACATATGTAAAATATCAAACTCACACTTACAAATGTAATCACACTATTCAATCAACCAATCCAATTATACATGCTATTATGTTATGCTTATGATACATGCATGCTAGAAGCCATTCTTACACTATACTTGTCATTGACTTCACGAGTCTACCTTAACATGTATAGCGCTATAGGAGTAGCACACCGCCTGTTTTGTGGGTCATTGTTAAGTATTCATTCTTTACGGTCTTATCGTTGCGACGATAAGATTACGCTAGTAGACACTTTGGGTTGACTTGTATTTGTTGCATGCTAGCCTTGTATTTAGGCCTTAGTATACATTTTATGCCATGTTTGCATTGAAACAATCTTTTATTACGTATGCTAGTATCAAACTTGTATGCTCGCCAACGCTTTATGTGTTGACCGTTACTTTAATATGTGGTGCAGGAATTTGATGATGAGACGATGCAAGAAATCAACTAGGATGGACTTAGAAACACACCATTTTAATTTTATGTATTTTCTTTTATGTCATTATGATCAACTTGCTAGATGTTGTATCTTTACCTTTCAAAAACAATGTAATTCGCTTAGAATGAAATGAAATTCTCGGTCTCCAAACTGCTCGTCAGATCTGGCTAGCACTTGAAACGGCCTATAGCAATGCTTCTATTGAACATGTTCACTCGTTACAAGAATCTCTTTGACAAATCTCGAAAGGTACGACATAAGTTATTGATTTTTCTCATTGTTTTAAAACTATATGTGATCAGCTTGCCGCTATTGGTCATCTCGTTGTCGATATCGATAGGCTTCATTGGTTTTTATGTGGTTTGGGCCCCTCATTTGAAGCATTCTCTACTGCCATTAGAGTCACGAAACCAACCCCATTGTTTAGAGATTTGGTGGCACAAGCTGAAAATCACGAAATGTTTTCTCAATCTTTGCATGGCACGAACACTCCCACTGTAGCTTTTCATGCCCAAAATACAAGAAATAATTCTTCACAAGGGCATGGCCGTGCCTCTTTTTCTCGGGTAATAATACTCAAGGGTATAACAATAGTGGCCGGGGACGCGGTCAAGGTGGTCGTAGGCCACCCCATTGTCAACTTTGCCGGAACAATAGTCATTACGCATCCGCGTGTCCTAGTCTTCGTTCGTATGCTTCTCAAGCTTCCTCATCGGACGAATCGTTTGCTAAGGTGTTTCATGCTCATAGTCATGTTACAAATGTGACACTCCCGATTGGAATGCCGATTCGGGCGCGACCGACCACATGACCCCCAACTGTGACGATCTCAATCATGCATCACCCTAAGAAGGTAAAAATCATGTGATATTTCGTAATAGTAAGAAGCTTTCAATTACTCGTAAAGGCTTGTCAACTATTACTAATAATCTTTCTTTAAACAATGTTCTGGTTATTCCACATCTTACCAAGAAGTTGCTCTCAATTAGCAAAGTGACCAAGGACCATCCTGTCGATGTTCTTTTTCTCAATCACTTTTTCATATTCAGGATCGGAACACAAAAAGAATAACCGCTAAAGGAGTTTGCAAAAACGGACTTTACGTGCTCAAGGATGATCCACAAGCTTTGGTTGTTACTTCTACATGTTCGAATAAGGCTTCATACGAGTTGTGACATGCTCGTTTAGGCAATGTATCTTTTGATGTTATTTCCACTTTAATTAAGTTAGGTGCTTTATCTATTACTTGGCTGTTACCGAAACCGGATATTTGCAGCCCTTGTCAACTTGCAAAAGAAAACGTTTGTCTTTTGATCTTAATTCTAAATGTTCATCTTATGCTTTGGATTTGATACATTGTGATTTATGGGGTCCGGCACCCATTTGTTCTAAAGACAAACGCCAATATACATTTTTTTTTAAAATTTATGCCATTGGGGTCCAGTGGCTATTAACCACGCCAATAGAAAAACGCCACCTCGACCCAACCATTGCCTCAATGCCGGTGAAAGACGGTCCGCCCCACACACAACGCCGTTCCTGGGGTGGTGTGTGCAGCGTGGAAAGGCATAAACGCCACCAAACTATGCCCACACCCAGTGGTCTTATATCTAGTTTAATGCACTTTGTTTTGTTTTTACCTTATCGGGCATTCCGTTTTATAACACTAATTAAAGATGTAGATTTATAATCTGAATCTTTTAAAAAGATCATTCGTTGATTATTCAGTCTCCTTTATATTAATATTGAATTGGATTTTAAATAATATATTTAGGTTTTCAAATACTGAATAAACACTTTTCGAAAGAATTTATGCTTTTCAGATTTTCCTTATATACATTGTAAAATAAGAAGTAAGTTTTGATAAAATTATAACAACTTGTGTAGTAGAATAATAAGCATATAAGCATCTCTTTATTCAGAACCAACAAACCCAAAACCTGGTTCCTGGTATCTAGTTTCTGGTTTAGCCACTTGATTGCTAACTTATTCAACTCACAAATAACAACTTCTCTAGTTCATTATTCTACCAAAAATAGCTGTTAAAAACATTAAATTATTTTATATCTTCCCTATAAATACCCAAATCTTCATATTGTAGATTCATATCAAACAGCAAACAAAAACAATTACTACTTTTATCAGATTCTTTACAGTGATTAAGTTACAATTATGTCGAGCTCTAATGGTCAAGTGATTCGATGCAAAGGTAAGCGTTTTCTACTTTTCTTCAATCCTTCAAGTCTTTTTATAACTTGATCATGGATGTAAAAATGTAAGTTTAACTGATGTAACAGCCGCGGTGGCATGGGAAGCCGGAAAGCCGCTGGTGATCGAAGAAGTGGAAGTGGCGCCACCGCAGAAAATGGAAGTCCGAATTAAGATCCTCTTCACTTCCCTTTGCCACACTGATGTTTACTTCTGGGAAGCCAAAGTAAGCATTTTAAATTCAATCAATTTTATTTATTATTATTATTTTTTAGATCAATTATCTAATCTTAAAGCTTTAATTACTGTAGGGGCAAAATCCTGTATTTCCAAGAATTTTAGGACATGAAGCTGGAGGGTATGTTCCATTCTTGTATCTAATTAAAAAAGTTGTGTATCATTTATTAGTTTGAATTATATAATCTGATTGATTTAATTAAAATGAACACAGGGTTGTGGAGAGTGTTGGGGAAGGAGTGACTGATCTTCAGCCAGGGGATCATGTTCTTCCTGTTTTCACCGGAGAGTGCAAAGAGTGTGCTCACTGTAAGTCCGAAGAGAGCAACATGTGTGACCTTCTCAGGATCAACACCGACAGGGGAGTCATGCTTCACGATCAAAAATCTCGGTTTTCAATTAACGGCAAACCCGTCTTCCATTTTGTTGGGACTTCTACTTTCAGCGAGTACACAGTTGTTCATGTTGGATGTCTTGCAAAGATCAACCCTCTTGCCCCTCTTGATAAAGTTTGTGTTCTCAGTTGTGGGATATCCACAGGTACACATCTATTTAGACTACTTGATCACTTGTTTTGTTGGATTTTTTCGACCTTAACGAAAATATGTTTTGTTTCTTAGGGCTAGGAGCTACTCTGAATGTTGCAAAACCGAAAAAAGGCTCTTCAGTGGCTGTTTTCGGTCTGGGAGCCGTGGGACTTGCTGTAAGTTTTCACAAATTGTGACTCTTAAAATATCTAATTTGTATGAATGTATTTTAGTTGCTAATGAATTATCTGTGAATAGGCTGCTGAAGGTGCAAGAATTGCTGGTGCTTCAAGGATCATTGGGGTTGATCTCAATGCCAATAGATTTGAGCTTGGTAAGTATTAAAAAAAATTACATATATTGTAGCTAAAATGTGTATACACATAAACTAATCAAAATTACTTTTGTTTTTGTTACAACAGCAAAGAAATTTGGGGTTACAGAGTTTGTCAACCCAAAAGATTACAAGAAACCAGTACAAGAAGTGATTGCAGAGATGACTAATGGAGGGGTTGACAGGAGTGTTGAATGCACTGGTCATATTGATGCTATGATCTCTGCTTTTGAATGTGTTCATGATGTATGGACTTACCATATACCATTCATATGCTTATTTATTAAACATTCGTCATAGTTTTATTTAAAATTCTGAATCTGGTGCAGGGTTGGGGTGTTGCTGTTCTAGTGGGTGTTCCGCATAAAGACGCTGTGTTCAAGACAAGTCCCCTGAATGTGTTGAACGAAAGGACTCTGAAGGGTACCTTCTTTGGAAACTATAAACCCCGATCTGATATTCCTTCTGTTGTCGAAAAGTATATGAACAAGGTAACACATACATTCAAAGTCCATTTATTTATAAAATAATGAGAATATGTAAAAGAAGCACGACAACATTAAGCGAGTTGTTTGATTTGTTGCAGGAACTAGAGTTGGAGAAATTCATAACACATGAAGTGCCATTTTCTGAGATCAATAAAGCCTTTGATCTGATGCTTAAAGGTGAAGGTCTTCGTTGCATCATTCGCATGGATGCATAAATGGAAATAAATGATTTTCAAAGTGTTGTATATGAGTGTATAAGAGATGAGACCGGTATAAATTGTGTTTGATTGTAGTTGTTGTATTCCACCTTGTTTATTAATGTTTCTATGATGAAATCCGGTTTCCTACCTTCCAATGACTCTCAGCTCCACCAAATTTATGGACATGCATTTGATATAGGAACGAATAAAACGACTTAAGCATATAAGCAACTAATATAAAACAAACTAAAATAGGGTAGAGAATTGATTGTTAAGGATTTCCAAAAGTAACAATCTGTCCCATATGTTATCTGTAAAATCAACTTTAGGCTAGAAAACTACAGCAAAACAAACCAATGTGCATATGGCAAGGAAAAGTAAAATCAAAACTAAAACTTGTCATCAAATGTCTAAAATCTCTCTGGTTGTCTTAATTAAGGGCGAACTTTTCCTGCGAGCATGAAATCTTTGTACACAACCAGTGGCGGATCTTGCCCGTTGAACGTGCCAGGGCCGAAAGACACGAGCACTAAAAAAAGCCCGGGCAAGCCCGGGCCAAACATAGTATATATAAAAAATTTCGATCGAAATGCGGAAAATTAGCACTACGGCCGAAAAACTTGCCCGGGCCGTGGCCCTGCCACAACCCTTCTAAGAACCGCCCCTGTACACACCAGGCCTAACGTAACCAAGTTGGGTCCGTCCGCCCCACACATGTTGAAGTTGTATGACCACGTTTTCAGCCAACAACTCAACCCCTCTCTCTCTTTGGAATACCCAAATATAGACAGAGAAAGAAGCCAGTTAAAACTTAGGAACCTTCAGATGACAAACTGTGCATAAAAATGTTGGTATTAAGCGGCCTAAATATAAGTAATATATAATTTTCACTTATGATATATATTTATACTGTTATTTAAATTTAAATTAAATTTAATATATTCTATTATTTTAAAAAATAAGAATATAAAAATAGTTTATTATATAAAAATAACTAGGTTAGAACCCCGTGTATTCACGGGTTAAATAAATGTAATTTTATATATTAAATAATAAAAAGTTATATCTTTATGAAACTCACATATTGTACAGGTTAAATAAATGTAATTTTATATATCAAATAATAAAAAAAGTTATATCTTTAAAAACCATGTGTATTACACAGATTAAATAATTTGTAATTTTGTATTCTAAATACTAAAAACGTCGTATCTTTAAAAAACCCGTGTATAATCGGGTTGAATAAATCTACCAAATGATAAAAAAAATTGCATCCTTAAAAACCCCGTATATTACACGTGTTGAATAGATCTAAAAAAGAGTTATATCTTTAAAAATCATGTGTGTTACACAGATTAAATAAATGTAATTTTGTATATTAAATACTAAAAACGTTGTATCTTTAAAAAACCCGTGTATAGTCGGATTGAAAAATCTACTAAATAATAAAAAAAAATTATATCCTTAAAAACCCTGTGTATTACACGTGTTGAATAAATCTAATTTTACATAGCAAATGATAAAAAAGTTATATCTTTAAAAAATTCGTGTATTACACGGGTTATATAAATGTAACTTTGTATAGTAAATAATAAAAGTTAAAATTTTAAAACCCCTGTGTTTTACACGAGCTGAATAAATATAATATTGTATACCAAATAATAAAAAGTTATATTTTTAATAAATTAGGATAACATTTAATATTAATTTATTATTTATATATTTAATATAAGATAAGTAGGAAAGAGAGGTATTTGTTTTAAAAATATATTAAATTAATAATTTAGATTTGAGTATAATATTTTATAAAGTATGATAAGATTTAATATTAATTTATTATTTATTTATTTAGTTAATATAAGATAAGTATATATTTGAGGATGTCTTGAATGAATGACACGTGTCCAAAATTTGGTTTCTTTTATTATAGTAGATAGACTAGGTTAGAACCCCGTGTATTACACGGGTTAAATAAAATAAGTATAGTTAATAATGAAGATTAAAATATGATAAAATGGTTTTTGTGATAAGATATTATTGATTTTTTTAATAAAAATTTTAAAATTGAATAATAATAAAATCCGAAACAGAGTAAAATAAGAGGGCAAATAAATATTGGCTCACTAAATTATAACATATGACGCAAAATAATGATGATAACAACAATAATAATAAAAGTATTTTATGCAGTTTTGTAAATAATTTGTAGAAACAGTATTTTATGCAGCTCTGTATATAATTTGTAGAAACACGTTTATTAGACGTCATGATAGCGCTAGGCTATAAGCCGGCTATCTTTTATGAACTTAGTTAGGAAATATATAAATAGCATGTTTAAGTACCCATGTGCTACACCTATCAAATAGAAAATATACAAATAACACTTAAACATAAAGAACACGGTCAATTGATAAACACAAAACTTTAAACACTTAGAGAGAGAGAGGTCTTGGGTTCAAGTCCTAAAGACGTCATGTGTAAAGAAATTTGCCGTTTAGAAAAAAAATACAAAACCAATGATATTTATATAAAATTTATACTATCAAATCCATGATATTTAATAACCATCCTAAAAATGATACAGATTAGATGTATATTTAGCATTCTGAAACACATACAATGTATTAATAAATATTACCGTAATGCAATAACCACATTTTTTTTCTAGACCATACTTATTTAATTTATTATAATAGGGATAAATTTTGTGTGTGAGTGTAAAATTAATAATTAAATTTATATTAAATTCAATGCAATTGTATAATTATCTTTTAATTATTTTGTGGAAAAAGAATTACTTATTTAGAAAAATAAAAGATCATGAGTAATTTAAGGATATTAACTAAATTAGAGAAAAAGGGCGGTGAAAAAGTTCTGAGAATGCATAATAATACAACACATATCCCCCAATGATTTACTTTATTATATGTATAAATAGGTTTTAATTATTATTTGTATAGATATAAATAATAATTATCTATAATTAGGTAGAAGTGATTAAACTAAATAATATTTCGTAGGAGATTATCTATAATTAATTAGAAGATATTAAACTAAATGATAATTATGCATAGCGTACATAGCCTAATATGATGACAAGTGTCCCAAACATGGTTTCTTTTATTATAGGGTCCTAATATTAACACATGGGAAAACTTATTTACACATGGTGTATACGGCCCGTATACTGTTATACGGCCCGTATAGAATAAAAAAAACTGACAAAGTCTGTGCCAGCTGCATTGTTTGCACCAGTTTCAATACCCTGAGTAGCCTGGCTTAGCTGAGTAACCTGACTAACCTGAGAAAGCTGACTTTCATGTCCCCTCTTACCAGGAGACCAAACAGCATCTAAAATATCTTGGAAGCTCCTTACAATACCACTATCTACTGCTTCATTTTCATTGTTTTCCTCGTTCAAAACATCACCACTGTCTACTGTCTTTTGACCATGTTCTACATATATTTCCATCACCTTATGGTCCTCAACATATTTAAGCATACCCTCTATATCAGCATCATTTCTTAAAGCAACTAAACCATTATCAAGATCCTTATCAGGTATCTTATAATACAGAAACAGTACATCATCATCATCATCATAACCTAGGGTTCCTAACATGGCATTCACCTGATTGTACCCAAACTCAAACGAATCCACCATGTCAATGTAGCTCACCTGACCCTTGATATAACTTCTTCCAGGTGGTTTCGTAAAAACTCCCTTATGATTGAACATCATGCTGAACACTCCTAGATGACCCCCTATTTAATAGTCAATAAAACACAAAATTGGGTGATTTTCTTTTCTTTAACAACAATGCAGACAATAATCACACAAAATACTCACTAAAAGATGCATTGAAAAACTAGCTAAGTTAGTAACTTACTGTATGTTGAATCTGGGTCAAAATCGTCTCCTGCCAAGCGTTCATTCCAAAGTTGAAATTCAAAATCCATTGTGAAAACGACCAATTCTTGTTACGAACCTCTTGTGGTTGATGATCTTGAATCGTCGATTAATGGATTGGGAAAAAGAGGGGTGAAAAGGTTTTTACATGGATCAGGGTTTGGATGAATAAGGGGTAGGTGGTGTTTAATACAACTGGGTTTGTGAGAATTGGAATGGAAATGACCAAATTGCCCATCACGTGACAAGCACGTGCTTCCATTAACTGCATAAAACAAACACCGTTTGAAAAGTGGACTGAAATGGTTACGAAAATGAAACCAATGGACTGAAATCGCAATTTTTAAACTAATGGACTGAAACCGTTATTTTTGACAAACTTCAGGGACGAAAACAGTAACTAACTCTAAATAATACCTTTTTTTTTACTTTTGGCCCACCTTATTGCATGTACCGAGGCAAACGCATGCCCTTGTGCAAGGGCATCTCACCTAAGGGCTTCTAAGGATGGATGAACTCTATAGGTCCAGTTTCGGGATCTCGAACACATTGATTTCTTGTTTCGGATGGCGTAGCGAGTGCGGATCCAAGCTACACCATAAACTAAGCGAGAGATGAACAATACGCAAAGATATCAACAAATAACGATTTCGTGTATTGATTTCGACAGAGTTTCGGTATGTTGTGGTTCCAACCGGTAATCGATTGGCCTAAGAAATTAAAATAGAAAGGAACTTGATAGAATTTTAGAGAGATACTTGAGACTAATTTTCTCCGTATCTTTAATAAACTCATCAACTTCCCTTTTATAGGGATACAGACAATAAACAAACAAGAACTCTAAACACCCCTACCACTACTTACGAAAACATGGGATCATGGGCATCCCCAATATCTCCCTTTATTTTAGCAACCACTCACACTAAAATTATAAAAGATACTAAGAAATACAAGAAATAAAAAGAGACATTAAAACATTGGAAGCTTCTCAGATTATCCATTAGTGCATGTGCTAAGGCTAAGTCATCGTGGGCCTAGTCTTAGGAACATAACACGGTACAAATTACGAACATACAAAGCAATCCGATACTCTCTTTCTACACTCTCTCTATCTCTTGCAAGCTCTCATATAAATGACTAAGAACTGGCTATTTATACTAAACTTCTAAGAACTTATCGATAGTGAACACACTACTACACAATACACGGGCAACTGCCACCATAATTTGTTACGGAAACACACGGTAGCAAAATAAGCAACATAGTGGTAACAATTGCCCTGAATTGAGTTTTTAAATCATCCCTCTCCACCTCTTCACCCAAATAGCTTCCAACAAATTTGAACAATTCATAATCGCAATTAAATCCTTCATTCACAATCGTTAATCAAATGCACACATCGCAATCAAATCCTGCAACCAAATCATTCAGTTTAAACCCTAAGTTCATCGATTCATCATCTCCTGTCTAGATTAAACCCTAGATTCATCGTTTCATCCGTTAAACAAAACCTGATAACGATTCCGCTACCGATGACGTCAAATTAGGGCTTGTATCAGGAACCAATCTAAACAATTCCGGTATGTATTCATAATTACCGACGACCAAAAGCCTATTTTCCGTGTCGTGTCAAGAGTTGCCACCCTGTTGCTCGATCTATTCATCTATTTGTTGATTCCAAGCTCATTAAATTTTATTTAAAATTTTGTTGAACATAATCTTATTCAAATAACTCATGAAAAACCGAGAATCTTTGACAATAAACCTCAAGAATACATTTACAGGTAATATGAAAGATGGCTAACAACGTAAATACTAACCGAGCACGTATTTTAGAATTACAACTGCCGCTTTAAGCATCCATACGAATGATACTATTGCCCAGAATGATCTTTGATCTCTAGATCGCAAATGATAAACGTAACTTTATTGAATACTGAAATTTGAATACAATGGAATGATTACAAATGAAACTATCTATCCCTATTTATACTAATCTAATGGGTACGAGTGTAGAGACATGTCCCTTCGTGGACGGATGTGTCTCTAGATCTTGTGGTTGTAATTAAATGTGAAGAGGTGCGTCTCTAAGATCCAAAAGTCGCGTCCCTTCATCCTTGTATGGCTGCGAATTGCGAATGGATGCCTCCCAAGGGGTTTTGCACCCTTTAGGGTGGTGGTTGACAAGTTCTGTTTTGTCAACTTCAGTCCCTGTACTTTGTAACCGCCATATAACTACCTTTTAACCGCCATATAACTACCTTTTAACCGCCATATAACTAACTTTATACTAATAACTAATAAACCCTTGCACTTTGGATGTGTAGAGATTAAGGATTTCATTCACCCCCTAATCACGAACATCCTTAAGTTGTTGCAGATCTTGAACTCCGAGCAGTTCTCGCATTGTAGCAAATTTAACTCTTGCTAGTGCCTTTGTTAGTATGTCTGCCCGTTGTAGTTCTCCACTGATGTGTTCCACATTGATGTGTTCGTTCTCCACGCATTCTCTTATGAAATGATAGCGTGTATCAATGTGCTTGCTTCTTCCATGAAAGACTAGATTTCTCATGAGTGCTATTGCAGAAACATTATCCACTCTGAGTGTTATCTTCTCTTCCTTCCAGCCTGTAATTTCACTTAATAGTCTTTTAAGCCATAGTGCTTGGCATACTGCTGCAGTGGCTACCATGAATTCTGATTCACATGATGATAATGCCACTGTCTGTTGCTTCTGTGTACACCAGGTTATAGGTGATTCTCCAAAATAGAATACCAGACCAATTGTTCCTTTTCCTTTGTCTGTATTAACTCCAAAACTGCTATCACTATAACCTGTGATCTTACATCCTCCTTGCTTCTTGTAGATGATTCCATGCTCTTTAGTTCCTTTGATATAACGTAGTATTTGCTTCGCTGCTTTCAAGTGTTGCTCCTTTGGTTCTTGCATGAATCTACTAAGCAGACTGACTGGGTAACATAGATCTGGCCTTGTATGCAATAAGTACCTGAGAGAACCTATCAGGCTTCTGTAATGTGTTGCATCTACTAGATCTCCTTCTTCAGTCCTCGTTAATTGTGTTCCTGGATTCATGGGAATCTTTGTGTCGTTGCTGGTTAACATATCAGCGTCTTTGAGTATCTTGTTGATATAGCCTGTCTGCTTGATGGCTATCTCACCCCCTGCTTGAATAACTTCTATTCCCAGATAATATGCTAGCAATCCTAGATCGCTCATTTCAAACTTGTTCTTCATCTGAGATTTGAAAACATCTATCTCCTTCCTTGATGTTCCAGTGACTATCAAATCATCAACATATACTCCAACTATTAGTGTAGAAGTCTTACTCGTCCTTGTATAGATTGCATTCTCTAAAGTGCACTTCTTGAAGTCAAGTGACTTCAGGGTTTGATCTAACTTCGTATTACAAGCTCTTGGTGCTTGTCTTAATCCATACAGTGCTTTTGATAGTCTATAAACCTTTCCTTCATCTCCTGGCTTTACAAATCCTTCTGGTTGTGAGACATAGACTTCCTCCTTGAGATCTCCGTGTAAGAATGCAGATTTCACGTCTAAGTGATGTACTTCCCAACCTTGATATGGTGCTAAAGCCAACATTAGTCGAACTGTCTCTATGCACGCTACTGGTGCAAAGACTTCGTCAAAGTCTATTCCGTGTTGCTGAACATATCCTTTTGCAACCAGCCTTGCTTTGTGTCTGACCACGTTTCCATTTGCACCTTTCTTAGTCTTGAATACCCACTTTAAACCTATTGCCTTGTGATTTCTTGGCAATTCTATCAAACTCCAAGTGTTATTCTTGTTTATCGAGTCTAACTCGGCCTTCATTGCTTCAATCCACTTTCTGTCACTAGATGCTTCCTTGTAATTCCTTGGTTCTTCTTCAGCAAGTAGTAATTCTTGTGGATCTACTTGAATTTCCTCCGTCTCTTCATACAGTTCTTCAAGACTTCTCAGTTTTACTAGAGTGTCACTAATACTCTTCGTTGTACTTTCAGAGGTAGACGGACCTCTACTTGATAATCTGCTTGAACTCCCTGATGAGTTTTGATTGTACGAATGTGCTGGCGGGGTTACATAGGAGTTTGGTTCTTCTGTCTGATCTACTCTTGGATCATCATGATGTGGCCAACTACTACCAGGACTACTTGGTTCATTTTCTTCTAACTCTAGTGGGTTGTCATCTTCTTGAATGACAAAGTTTGTCCATTCGGGATTCCCTGAATCTACCGTTTCCATATAACTGACCTTCCATGAACTTTACATCTCTACTGACACATATCTTGTTCTTCGCCGGATCATATAATCTGTATGCCTTTGATCCTTCTTCTATTCCAAGGTAAACCATAGGTGCACTTCTATCATCTAACTTCTTTTGTTGAAGTGGTAATACCTTAGCGTATGCTGTGCAGCCAAAAACCTTTAAGTGTTCCAGATTCGGCTTTCTTCCTTTCAATGCTTCATACGGGGTCTTGTTTACCAAAGCCTTCGTTGGAATCCGGTTTAATAAATATAACGTATGTCTTATTGCTTCTCCCCAGAAATTTTGTGGCATGTTCATTGCCTTTAACATACTTCGAGTAGTTGACAACATCGTCCTGTTTCTTCTTTCCACTACTCCGTTTTGCTGTGGGGAATATGGCATTGTAAGCTGTCTCGCTATGCCATTGTCTTTGCAATACTTGTTGAATTCAGCCGACGTGAATTCTCCTCCTCTGTCCGTCCTTAGCATTTTTAACTTGGTTCGAGTTTCTGTCTCCACCTTTTCTTTGAACTGCTTGAAAGTTTCGAATGCTTGATCCTTGGAAGTTAGTAGATATGCCCACATGTAGCGAGTACAGTCATCTACAAGTAGAAATATATACTTCTTCCCAACATGTGTTGGTGGGGATATAGGACCACACAAATCTCTATAGACTAAATCCAGAGGTCTCAAAGATCTGAATTTTGCCTGATTTGGAAATGGTGTCCTAGTATGTTTTCCTAATAAGCATGCGTCACATACTTGATTGGCATGACTTATTTGAGGAACTCCATGTACCAAGTTCTTTTGAGTCATTTCCTTAATAGCATCGAAGTGTAAATGGCCTAACCTTGCGTGCCATAACCATGCTAAATCTTCTGTGTTTGAGAGCAGGCAGATTGGCCTTCCAATCTTCAACTTTACTTTAGACAACCTGTTCCTCATTCTCCTGACTCGCATTAGTAACTTTCTATTTCTTTCGCGGACTGTTAGTAAGTCTCCGTCCATAACTACTTTGCAACCGATTTCTGTAAGTTGTCCGAGGCTCAGTATGTTGCTTTTCAGACTTGGAATGTAGTATACTTGAGAGACAATCTTCTGTTCTTGGTTCAGACATTCCAGCAGTATTGAACATGTGCCTTTAATTTCTACGTGCGACCCATCACCGAACCGAACTTGCCCTGTCACCTTTTCATCTAATTCTCTGAAGTGACTTCGCATTCCTGTCATGTGGTTGCTGGCCCCGTTGTCTAAATACTATAGACTTTCATCTTCTGTGGCGTAACTTGCTGCTTCTATGCGTTCTTCATTTTGTAGAACCCTTTCTTGAACAACGTTTTCTTCTTGTATTGCCATTAGCAATACGGGTGCTTCGTCTTCCTTGACGAGATTTGAATGTTCTTGTACAACATTATTCTCAGGACAGTCTTTCTTGAAGTGTCCATACTTCTGACACTTGTAGCACTGGATCTTACTTATGTCTGTTTGGTTTTTTCCAAAATTCCTCCAATTCTTAGACTTTCCACCTCTAGGTCTGTACGAAGATCCCTCATACTTAGTGCCTTGCTTGTCTTATTGTCTCGCCAGTTTCCACGCGGTTGGTTGAACCTGCCACGCCCGCGGTTTCCAAACTGTCTTTCTCTGTCCAAGTTGTTGTCGTGATGTGTAAACATCAACTTGTCTTGACTTTCTCCTGGGCTTCCTTTCTTTTGCTTAAGTCTTTCTTCAAACGTTTTTAACCTTCCGACCGCTTCTTCTAGCGTCATTGTTTCTAGATCGGAGTACTGTTCCATCGAGGCGACAATCTGAGTAACCTTATCTGGCACTGCATTTAGGAGCTTGCGTACCAGAGTCGGTTGACTCAGTGTTGTCCCTAATTCGCTTGCCCGGGTAACTACACTGTTTATCTTTGCGGTGAAGGAGTCTATAGTGTCATCTTCCCTCATTTGCATTAACTCGAATTCTGATAAAAGTGATGCCAACGAGCCTTCTGTACACGATCAACACCAACGTGTCTTGTCTTGAGATTTTCCCAAATTTCCTTTGCAGTTTTACAATTTGCAACTTGCAATACAACATCCTCCGGTATTGCTTGGAACAGATAAGCAATTGTCGCCTTATCTTTCTTAACATCCGTTTGTGTATTTTCTTCCGGTTCAATCATTTCCCAAAGTCCATTCGCTTCCAAAATCGTTTTGATGCGAATTGTCCAAACCGTATAGTTTGTTGGTTTCAACATAGGACACTTGAATTGGGAAAGAGAACTTTCTTCCTTCTGAATTACAACTTGTGAATTTGGTCCGGTTGCTCCTGACATGTCTTCCGACCGAACAATCTTCACTTTCAAAAACTTTTATCTTTCTTGGTTTCAACAAACCTCTAATCCTTTAACCCCCGCGTATAACCCAATGCGTAACAATCAATCTATCTAATTCCCACTAAACCCCGGAATCAAAAAACTAGATTCCTAACCCCTGGTTCGACCCTGATCCGAAAATAAACTAACTTGCGAATTGAGAAAGAATAATAAAACCTGATCGCGAATTCCCTGCGATGCCTAGAGCCTGATGCTCTGATACCAATTGTTGCCCAGAATGATCTTTGATCTCTATATCGCAAATGATAAACGTAACTTTATTTAATACTGAAATTTGAATACAATGGAATGAATACAAATGAAACTATCTATCCCTATTTATACTAATCTAATGGGTACGAGTGTAGAGACATGTCCCTTCGTGGACGGATGTGTCTCTAGATCTTGTGGTTGTAATTAAACGTGAAGAGGTGCGTCTCTAAGATCCAAAAGTCGCGTCCCTTCATCCTTGTATGGCTGTGAATTGCGAATGGATGCCTCCCAAGGGGTTTTGTACCCTTTAGGGTGGTGGTTGACAAGTTCTGTTTTGTCAACTTCAGTCCCTGTACTTTGTAACCGCCATATAACTACCTTTTAACCGCCGTTTAACTAACTTTATACTAATAACTAATAAACCCTTGAACTTTGGATGTGTAGAGATTAAGGATTTCACATACAACGAAGACCTTCACCTTTAAACATCAGTTCAAAGGCTTTATTGATCTCTGAAAATGGAACTTCATGTGTTATGAACTTCTCGAGCTCAAGTTCCTGCAACATATCACCCACAAATCCTTCAATTTTCAGTTTCTTTTATTAACTAATAAGTACAAATTAAGCAATTTGTATCTGTTAGTTACCATGTTCATATACTTTTCGACAACCGAAGGAATATCAGATCGCGGTTTATAATTTCCAAAGAAGGTACCCTTCAGAGTCCTTTCGTTCAACAGATTCATGGGACTGGTCTTGAACACAGCATCTTTGTGTGGAACACCTACAAGAACAGCAACACCCCAACCCTGCACCAAAATTCAACAAAAGTTAGACAACTACTATACAAAATAGATATGTATAAATATTCAAGCAAAGGGTATAAGCATACATCATGAACACATTCAAACGCAGAGATCATAGCATCAATATGACCGGTGCATTCAACACTCCTGTCAACTCCTCCATTTGTCAACTCAGCAATCACTTCTTGCACCGGTTTCTTGTAATCTTTTGGGTTCACAAACTCTGTAACCCCAAATTTCTTTGCTGTTGTTTAAAAATATATGATTAGTTTTTTTTTTCTCAATTTTAACTACAAAATATTCAGATATCCTTCAAATTACCAAGCTCAAATCTATTGGCATTGAGATCAACCCCAATGATCCTTGAAGCACCAGCAATTCTTGCACCTTCAGCAGCCTAATCACCAATAATTCATTAGCATTATAATTACATCCATACAAATAACATGATTTATGTGCTACAAATTGAGAAAGCTTACAGCAAGTCCCACTGCTCCCAGACCAAAAACCGCCACTGAAGAACCTTTTTTTGGTTGTGCGACATTCAAAGTAGCACCTAACCCTGAAAAACACCCGAAGTGTTTAGGTAAAAATGACATTAACAAGGTTGAAGAAATCCAAGAAAACAAGGGTGAACGTACCCGTGTGGAGATCCTACAGCTAAGGACACAAACTTTATCAAGAGGGGACAGAGTGTTGATCTTTGCAAGACATCCAACATGAACAACCGTGTACTCGCTAAACGTAGAAGTCCCAACAAAATGGACGATGGGTTTGCCGTTGATTGAGAATCGAGATTTCTGATCGTGAAGCATGACTCCCCTGTCGGTATTGATCCTGAGAAGGTCACATATATATTGATCATAAGAGATGAACAACTCGATGAAGAACACCAATACTAAAAATACTAAAATTCTCTCTAGTGTGATACATCAACACATGGTACCATAACGGGAATCATGGCTTTATCTTTATCCCCAAAGATAATCATCCCTACAAATATAATCAACATGAACGACTTTGGACGTGGTCGAGGTGAAGACCAGGGTGTCCGGGATAGGTCGAGTTGAAGACGGCTCTGGACGTGACCGAGGTTGAGGTCGGGTGTCCGGTAGAAGTCGAGATGGTCAGAAAAAAAGACGGTGATTCGGGTGTCGTGAACGAATGGTGTGAACAAACCGATTAAGGGGGTGATTGTTGGGTTAATTGGTTCAGTTCATGGGTTACTCAGGTTCGTTTACGGGTCATGGGTCGCCACGTTATCGGTCACGAGTCAAATGGTTCAATGTTCAATAGCTAATGGATCACGTGTAATGACTTGGTCCAGATTGACCAAGTTTTAAGGAAATGCACGTTAGATAGTTTACCGATTCTTTTGCAAATATTAGTATTTTATTAGCTTTTATTATTCCCACGTTGTGGTTTTGTATGGCTATTAATAGCTCATTTGTTTAATGAAATAGGTGCAGCTTTTCCACTTTTATTAACTTTCTGTTTCTCACTTTGATAGTGTTCACCTAATTATATATTTGTGAAGTTGCAGAAGTGTTAATATATATATATAAACTATTATACGAGAGTTGTGTATAGTGAGGGCCTGATCCAAACCAACATGAACAAACAGTATTGATACATGTAAACACAAAAAAACATTTCCTCTAGTGAGAAAAGGATATAACCTGCCTAAGAAGTACATGTCTGATTGCAGAGTCAATATACTCCTTCACTGGTTGACCAGATGATACCATGAGTCCATCCTTGAACTTCATTGATTTTGCTCGCTAGGCCCTACGCTTTCCACTAACAATCACATGAGAGTAGTGAACAAACAGTGTTGATACATGTAACAGTTTGACATATTAACAACACAAAAATAACCATATATTTACAAACCCCACAAAAATAACCATATATCTACAAAATTATAACAAAACTCACCGTCAAACAAATAGAATTGAACCAAATTTTTCATGAAACATATAAAAAAGGTGACCTGAAGAAAGGGTTGGAAAAGAGACCAGGGGAACTTCTTCCTGTAACTAACAATGGCGGTCTGTAAGTCACCGGAATCTTCTTTCTTAAACCGTATGTAATCTGCTATCGAATTGTTTTGTAGGAATCGTGTTGTTGAGAATGATGTTCCATTGAAGGGTTGTATGGGTCTGATGTTTGGAACCAAAAACGAATGACAAAAATGAAATTGAGGAAGTTACTTACAAATTGAAGAGCATATACCCTAATATAAAGAAATAGAGGAACAGAAACCGTAGGGAGAAACGGAAGGGCTATTGGGTTTCTTCCAATTAAATGTGAAGATCATCCTCGCCTTATCAATTTCTACATTCAGGAACGACAATGAGAAACATCATTGAATCGAGGGCAAAATTGGGAGGCAGGGATGAAAAATTAGGGAAAAAGCCATGACTCTTGGTCTGCCATCTTAAAATTTCAATGGAAATTACCTTTGTGTACACAGGAGATGCTTTATATATAGTATTATAGATATAGATTATTTTACTAATTACTACACAAGTTGTTATAACTTTTTCAATGTGTGTACACCTCAAGTAGCTGTTATTGAATTAGCATTTAAAAGTTTTATTAAAACTCTTAAAAAGGATTTAACATGTTCCAGGTTATTCAATTTTATTCTTTGTTTAAATAAACGTATAATATATAACATATAATATTTTCCAAGAACATTAATTCACTATTTTGAAAACTTAAAATAAAGAAGAAATCAAATGGATGGTCCTTATGTCTCCAAAATTCACTTTTTCATTATTCAAAATTTCACTCACCAATTACATTTTTGGTCAACACCAGTAAATGGGTCTGTTTATGAGTTGGCAAGTTGAACTCGACAAGAATCCGAAAATTGTAACACACATGAAATCGAACCCGAATCGTGCATTCACAGGTTGTCACGAACACTTAAATGGCAGAAAAGAAAAATTATTTTATATTTTTTTGCATATTAAGACTGCAAAATTCTAAATATATATAAATATATATATATATATAGGGGACCGCTAAAATGAGAACCATCTCCAGTTGTAAGAACCGTGAGAACTACACCGTACAGGGCGAGGTGGACCAAATTTTTTTTTCAAAAACGTAGATGCATTTATTATAAACACATTTGTAAAAAAAATTCAAAAAAAAATGTCGGGTGTGTAGTTTTGAGCACCCAAAGTTTGCGTTTACGGGACCCGTAAATTTTATTTAAAATTTACGGTACCCGTAAACACAAACTTGTGGTGTTCAAAACTACACACACGACATTTTTTTTTTGAATTTTTTTTTACAAATGTGTTTATAATACATGCATCTACGTTTATGAAAAAAAATTTTGGTCCAACTCGCCCCGGATCAAAAAGTTCTCACGGTTCTTACAACTGGAGGTGGTTCTCATTTTAGTGGTCCCCTATATATATATATATAGAGAGAGAGAGAGAGAGAAAGTATAATGTACAAAAACCCTAATCATACTTCACGTACGCGACAGGGAGATTTGAACATGTGGCACTGATTAAGATTTCTCATTAAGGGCAAATTAGACATTTTACGTTCTTGAGGCAAGGTAATTCAGACATTTACTAACATCAAGAGAATAATGCGAGTTCGTTATCTCCTGCATCCCGGTAATTACGAGTTGAATCAGTTTCAAATATTTTCCATTTTTCAAAGTATCAAATTAGCGGTTATAGGTGTTCAATTAGGGTTACGATCACTTATTGTTTGAAATGGATCCACAGAGCAGTAACGCACGAAATACATATGATATTGAAATTGAAGATGCTGAAGTCCATGCCGTTCATGATGCTGCTGAGCATTTGATGAATCCGAAATCAGACAACCCCACCCCGTTATATTAGACGATCAGACCAGTAAGTTGTCAATTAATTCGTTTTAATTTCCAGAAATCATCGAAAGTATAGGTGGCTGATGTTTTGTGTTTGATCGTTCATCATTATTTAATAAATATTTTGTTGAAATGAATCCGTCGTAAATCACGCATGTTTTGTGTAATCCCACCAAACTTGCGTTATTATTTTAAAGTATACAGTTTTGTCTGGTTTTTTCTACCTGCGTGATTTTATGAGCTTAACATGCGTGATTTTTTTCTTAGCGTGATTTATTTTTTTATTTCATAGCTGAGTGATTGTGTGTCTTGTTTTAGAGCTCAATTTTTTTTGTTATTTCAATATTTGCAGATGAAAGATTGTATATTCCTGAGGTAGCTTCATCATGTGTTCCGGTTATAGGAATGGAATTCAGTTCCATAGAGCAAACATATGTTTTTTATCAGACATATGCCAAGAAGGCAGGGTTCTCTGCGCGAAAAGGAGGTGAACATCAAAGTGGTGGTATTATAAAGACTAAATACTTTGTGTGTTCAAAGGAGGGGCACAAACCACAGGCTTTTGATGATCCTTATTCAAAGTTGTCTAAGCAATATAAAAGTAGGAACAGACCGACTATTCGAACTGGGTGTAAAGCACACATTAAGCTTTGTTCGACGGATGGGGTGTTGTATAAGGTTGATAAGTTTGTTCAAGCGCATAATCATTCATTTGTCTGCCCTAAAGATATGCATTTATTACCGACTTATAAGCATCTTTCTGAAACACAAGAGAGATGATATGGGAGCTTGGTACATTAAACCTTGGGCCAGTGAAAGCCTTCAATATTATGAGACAAAGATACGGAGGTTTTGAAAATGTTGGCGCAACTAAAGACGACTGTAAGAATTTTAGAGCTAGGATACATAGCTATATAGGAGAGTATGATGCCGATATGGTTATCAATAGGCTGACCGATAAAAAGCAGTTTATGGTTGATTATTCGTTTGTACATTCAGTTGATGAAAACAAGTGATTGTCTGGTTTGTTTTGGGCTGATGGTTTGTGCAAATGTAACTATGCTGAGTTTGGAGATGTCATATCATTTGATGCTACGTTCAAAACCAACAAGTTAGTGTTAATTATAGTTTTTTAACCTCATTTTTGTTTCTTGTATAATTTTGTTGTTTTTTTATTCAAGTTATTTCATCATTTTGAAGGTATAATATGGTTTTTGTACCCTTTACTGGTATCGATAACCAATGTCGGAATGTGACGCTTGGAGCCGGGTTGCTAGCATCTGAAAGCATTGAATCATACAAATGGCTGTTACGATCATTTTTGGACTCATTTGGTAAGCAGCCGAAGGTGGTTGTCACTGATCAGGACCCGACGATGTAACAAGCTATCGAGGCAGTGTTCGATAAGAGCAGGCACAGATTATGTATGTGGCACATAATGAAAAAAGTTTCCGATAAGGTTAGACTCAACTTCAATATGCGTTATTATTGTTACAACTTGCGTAATAAGTATGAGGATTTCTGATTTTTATATGCACTTTTACAAAATGTTCATCATGCGTTATTATTTCATACAATCAGTTTTTTTTTTCAAAAACCGTGAATAATTATAGAGATTTCTTATTTTTGATCATCCCAAATCCTTTTTTTTAATAGGTTGGATACGAGTTGTGTAACAATGAAGACTTCAAAAGACGTATGTGTGATATAGTGTGGACTAATTCGATTGCTCCAGAAACGTTTGAGAGAGAATGGAAATTGATAATGATTGAACTCGGTCTAACCGAGAATAAATGGATTGACGATATGTTTGGAATGAGATCTTCTTGGATTCCAGCTTTCTATCGTCATGAGCCTATGTCTGGGCTCATGCGGACAACCTCCAGATCAGAGAGCGAAAACCATTTTTTCTGTCAGGTGGCGAATTCTCAACTTACCCTTGTTGAGTTTTTTAACCATTTTGATGGTGCAATGGATGTTCAAAGATTCAACCATCGGAAAAATGACCATATTTCTAGAAACACAACCCCAGATAACATAACTGAAGCTACCTTAGAGGATGATGCTATGAAAATTTACACAAGGTCCATCTTTGCTGATCAACAGGCAGAGTTATATGGAACACTATCTGAGTGCCTTCCTATGGAGACTAAAATAGAGGAACCGTTCTTGAAGATAAGTATGAAGGATTGGAAAGCGCACGGTGACGGTTTATTAGAGGTAACAGTATCTAGACCAGCTAACATGCGTTATTACATAAGATCTTGCGCTTTTTCCTTGATTTTTAATTTTTAATTTTTTTATTTAGGTTTGCTTCAAGAAGGGGGAGGATGTAATTGCATCATGCAGTTGTCCAGGTTTGAACAATATGGATTGTTGTGCAAACATATATACTTTGTGTTCAAGATGTTCAAAGTGAAGGAAATTCCTAACAAGTATGTTATGAGGAGATGGACCAAAGACGTGGTACCGAATGATCTAAATAACACATTTGATTTAAAAGTTGATGATAATGATGGGAATAAAAAGGCCAATGAGGTTCCGTATGAGATAATGCAGACCAGAGAGTATCTTATTGGTCATTTGATGACAGATTTTGATCATCTAGTTATAGTCAGGGATCGGATGAGGGATATGAAAGAAATGGTTGATGAACTTCGTATAACCAAGCCTATCGACCCTAAGTTTGATAGATATTCAAGGTTAATCGATTACGAGAAATCGGACACTGATGGTCCGCCTACAGTCCCTGTGCCAACCGGTATTGGAAACAAAGGACGCGGTTCACATAAGCGGATCAAATAAAAAAAAAGAACAGATAATTAGTCTAAACGGCAAGAGAAGTCGTACATGCAGTGTTTGCAATACTAAAGGTCATGATATCCGAACTTGTGAAGTTTTAAAGGGTAAAGCTTGTGCTGCCGACAAGAAAGGGAAGAAAAGAAGAGCAGTTCAGTTAGATGCTGATCCTGGTTTATTATACGAAGATGACGAGGAGGAAGAAACTGGTGAAGGAGAGGAAGAGTATGCTGACGTAGACGAAGCCGACGATAGTGATTCTGAATGGGAAGAGGTTAACGATGATGACGAGTGATTTTTGAACTACAATTGCATACATTTGAACATCGTTTTTTATGCCTTTTTTACTAAATAACATTCTGTGTTTTGTGATCTTGACACATAACTTGCGTTATTTTAACACCAAACTTGCGTGATTTATGTTATTTCTCATAGCATGCGTCATTATATATAACATTCTGTAGCATTTACATCAGCTGACCCTTTTTTCCCCAGCCTGATCGTTTCGAATTTCTTTCATTCATTTTTATGACGATGAGTGGGAAGAGCTTAAAGACGATGATGATGAGTGATTGCATTCATTTTTTCATTTTTTATGCCTTTTATACCAAATAAGTAAGATTCAAAAGTCAATTTTTTTTCTCCTAACTAGAGTTATTAAAGTTTACATGCGTGATTTTTGCAAGCTAATGTATTTCAACTAGCGTTAAAATGAGATATTAACATGCGTAATTATTTCACCTTCCCTTTTTCTTTTAGTTATCTGTTAAAACATCCAGCCAAACGTATCAAACATGTAATAATTAACGATATTCCTAAACTTATCCACATATCATTTCCGATTGCCAAATACTACCACAAAATGTAAGTTTTCCAAATACCATCATTATAACATCCCAAAAATCATCAAAAGACGCTAGTTTCGAAAAACATACATTCCAAAAACCGACATACCACTGCATAGCTACTTCGATTTGAATATCTTCTCAAGCTCCTTCTCACTTGTTTCCATCTTCTCTTGCACCGTCTCCACTATATCTTTCAGGTACGAGTAAACCAAGTGATCAGCAGATGACTGATCCATCATGAGGTTTATGCCTTCGTCCCTCAACCGAGATTTTGGCTCTTGTAGTAGCTTTCCCCAGATTTGTTGGTTCATCTTCTGTTGTTCTAGGACCTTCCTCTGCACATCAAAAATGTTGTTAGTGGAGTTTACATTAGATGCAAGCTCCGTCAAACTGCGGCTTGAGAGGAGCTCCTTGATTGCTGTGTTTGCTTGGTCACTCGACATTGCTTTTACTTAGTTAGGGTTGTTATGTTTGCCAAAAATGGAATGGTGGTTATATAATATGTATGAAAACTTTGATTTAATAGGGTAGTTGGGGAAGATTTGGTAAGTAAAATTGAATATGCTACTTAATTACTAGTCTTGTCGATTGGAAGCCTATTTGTAGATATCATGATTAGTAACAATTTTTTATTTAAAATCAACTTGCAAGTTGCTTAATATTAATAAGATATCCAACCTACTTAATTTCACTCATTCAATGTACAAGTTTCATTTTTTTTAGGCAGAATATGCATTTTGCATTTTTTTAAACCATGTGTGATTATGTATCACATGCGTGATTTTTTCAAAATGCGTAATTTTTTACCAGCCCCAATTTCTTTGATCGGTCAATTTGAAGTACTACATCATGCGTAATTTTTTTATGCTTAGGCACATACATACGTGCGTTATTATTGAGCTTCAATAATATTCTAACATGCGTAGTTTTTATAAATATCTGTACTAGACCAACAAAATTCCAAAAAACACCAACAGTGTATTCTAATCCAATAATTGGTATGCTTTATAATAATAGATGTCATCTTGTTGGGTTTTTCATTTTAAATTTCATTGAAACAACATTTCAATATTACCTTCAAAGATGTTAGATTCTCTCAATTCATCTACTGGATCTTCTTCATCATCTGGTATGAGTCTTAACCTCAAAAAGAGGATCCAGGAACAAATTGCTGAAGACAGGTCTTGTAAAAACTTGTTGGAGACTAACGTTTCTAGGGTAAGAGAGAACATGAAGAGGAGAGAAGAAATATTCAACTTGCTGTCCGGAATGAAAGAGTCCAGTGTCCGAGAGGTAGCTATGATGTTCATGGTTGATCTAGGAGAGCGCGATGAGAAACAGCTAAAGGAGCTTTCGAATGCAATAGTCGTTTTAAGATGCTCTATGGACACCAAGATCAAGTTTTTACAGTCCTTCTTTTGAAGTTGTCTAAGTATGTGTGTTTGGTGTATGTTTCCGAGAAGTTTAACCATGTTTTTTTTGTTTATCTAAGTGGTTTTCTATGTATTGTACCTGTTTTTGTATAACGAAACTTAGGCGTTGTGTTTTGTTATTAATGTCGTCTATTAGTATAAGTATACATAAACATCAAAACAAGAAAAATCTGAATAAAAAATAATTACAAACACAACAATAATAAAAAAAATTATTGTTCACATATCACTGTACCAAAAACAGTTTAAATACATAACATTTTTGTTTACATTTTTTAAGATTAAAGAACTCATCTAATCATTGACTGATTTTTTTATCTAGATCTTTCAACATATCCACTTTGGCCGAGTTCTTCTCAAATTCCTTAGCTGCTTCAAAGACTTGTTTTCTTATAAGATTGTACTCCGACAATACAATCTTACTAAGGTAGCGATCCCTCAAGAACCGAAGCTGTGAATCTTGAACGGCTTTTCTATCTTCGTTGACAAACCCCGGATTCCATGGTGTTTTGCCCTTGTATGTCTCCATATGCCTCATAGTGAAGACACCACAATCAACCCCATTTTCAAGAGTCCTCCAATCCATTTCTTTCCTTATTATTGTTGCTTTTTCCAATTTTTTATTCACTCTTGTTGTCGTATCTTGTTTTTTAGGTACTGAATGAGAGCTTTACGCTATAATCGGATAAAAAATCATATTAGTACCTACGTATTATAGTATATAAAGATGAAATCTGCAGTTTTACCAGTATTTCGGGACGCCCACGGTAACGTTTTTCAAACGCTTGTTTGATCCTAGAGTTATCAATTAACTCAATATCGCCCTTCTTTAAGTGAAAGCATATACAGAAGAAATGTTGAGATAACAGTACTGGAATGAAGATAAGATCCACTGTTTCAAGATTCTTCACCCCATATTTAACCAGTGTATCTTCATGGTTCGATGCAAATACATTCAATCGTGCTTTGTCATTGTACTCGGGCCCATAAATTGGTTCAGGCTACAAAAATGAGTATGTACCCGGTAAGTATAGTATCTACATATTTATAAACAAGCGTAATTCAATTATAACATGCGTGATTAATTCAATTATGACATGCGTGATTAATACATAATGATCATACGTGCGTTATTACCACACATATTCCGTGACTATTTTTAAACAATCGTAATTATTTGATAACATGCGTGATTAAAGGAAGTTGAACCTTTGTTATTAATTGTTTCAAATAAATGACATGCGTGATTAACTTACAATCATTGAAGTTGGCAAGAACAGCCTGTACGGTGATGATTTTTTGTCCCTTTTTTTTTCTTCATAGTTTAACACATCTACAAAAGCGTCCACTCCATTAGAAGCTATGAATTGTGATGGGTGGAAGCTTTCAAAAATTATTTTGAAGGTTTCCAACCCACTTTCTGACTTGTACATCACTGACTTGTTTCATATAACCAACAAGTCAATTAGTGTATATTTTTTAGGTGTTTTAAAGAAACAAAATGTAGAACTTACCCAATATCACCGATCGGAGATAAGAGGTATGTGATAATCGTTTTGTCACGATCCAAGAGTGGCTCATATAAGCTTACTATCCTATTGCAGTAAGGTGATCGGTATGCATCACCTAATTCTGTCATTCGTTTTTCATTCATAGCCTTAATCTTTTTAATATGCGCCCTCACTATTTCATCCTTTTATTTTTCATTCAATATTTTTTTGTTTACACTACTCCCCGGTGAAGTTGTTTGTAGGATGGGAGCCAATTTTAAAAGCGTCTCCACCGACTGCATTTCTGCATCCGTTACTTTATCATTTGTTTCTTCAGCGGATGTGTTGGATGTATTTTTTTTACCATACACTTCAGGGTTTATGTTTTCTAGTCCATTCAACATCGAGGTGGTTACCTGTAACACCCCAAAATTTCATATTTTATAAAATAATATTATATTCGTGATGCTAAATAACAGAAAATGGTAACTCTTAATAGGTACCGTAAGAAAATGATGATAAGTCTAAAATATATGTAAGTAACTAAGTTAACCAAAGAAAAGGTAACCTAGTTAATATGAAAAGAAAGGATATAACATGTTTTTAAAAAGAAAGGGACTAAATGTGTAAATTTGAAATGAAACTTGATAAAAAAAAAGAGCCAGTGTTTTGTTCCTGGCTATGTACGATCGATCAAGAAGGGGAGCCAAGGGGGAAACCCTACTTCTTAAAAATCCTGCAAATTAAAGGAAGAAAAGGCTAAATTTTCAGTGCATGAGTTAGGAATTATGATCCCTTAAGTGTTCTTGACATCAAGAGCAAAGAAAGAAGAAGGAACGAGTCAATCGAAGGCATTAGGAACGCAAGATCACGGTAAGTTCATATGAACTTCACTCTCTTTATATGTAAATTTATGAATGTAAATCTTGATATTTGAATCTTAATGTTGAATTATTACTATTGATCATGGAAGAATTGTATTAAGTCGAGAATTGGAAATGGATAAGGAAATGCAAAGTTAATGGATGTGTTTTTAACCTGCTTCAAGTGGGTCGAAATGTTGGAAAGTATGATGTTGTAATGTTTAAGTAAGAACTAGTAGAAAACGGGACAAAATGGTGAAAATGTGTAGAAAGTGTATGGTATGTATTGATCATGTACGGGTGAGTCGAAAAGCTTACATGTTGAATGTTTCGAAAAGTAAGGGTAAAAGAGCATAAAGGAATTTATGCTAGAATGGGAAGAATGATTTTGATAAGAATGTTGGTTAAATGAGAAATGAATGTTAAGTTTCGCTAACGGGTCGAATAAGAATAAGTATATATAAGACTTGATAAAAAAATGTTTTGAGAATTTATGCTAATGAATGTTTGTGTTATGTATGATAGGTAAGTCCCACTCTTGTTGATGCGAGCTCGGACCGAACACACTACACTGCCCTTTTATGCGCTTCCGGTCAAAGTCGTCTTTTGTAAATGGGTCAAAACACTTGAATGGTTATAACTTTTATGTCTTTTGAAACATGTTATAGAATTAGTATTGAATGATGATTGTTAAAAACAGGGAATTGCATATAGTACGAACGGGTCATGCCCAATTTTCGTTAAAAATAATATGTCATTATTTGTACTTCCGAATGTGAAAAAAAAATGGGCGTCTCAAGTTGGTATCAGAGCCGAGGTTTTAGGGATTCAAGCATTAGAGTTAAAATTCTTGAACTCAAACCGAAAGCTCGTATGAAGGTGTGTTCGTTCCGAAGCGCTATGCAAGTAAGTAAATTGTGAATTTTGATTATGCTTATAGTTAGAAATGGGAAAGGGATTTATAGACTAATTGCCTATAAATCGGGTTTTAAGGCGAACGACGATGCTAAACGGGTCCGCATTTAAATTACCGACACGTAGGAAAAAGAAGAATTAAGTAAAACGAACTAGTAAAACTGAAGTTATAAGGTTTTAAAGTTAGAATTTTGAAAGAAAGTTTGAGCTGGGCAAGTGCAGCAATAATGAACCAAGCAGTCTGTCGAAAATGGGGAGTCGCGTCACGCTACACCCACCCGGAATCGTCGTTGAGTCTCGCGACCGTGCTCGCTGCCCGCGACAAACAAATGGGCAAGCTCTCGCGGCCCGCGAGAGCGTAAGATGCTGGCAAATTTTTTTTGATTTGCTGTTTTGATTATGGGACTTGTTTTAATTAGTTTCTAAGGCCTCGTAACCAATGTTTAAAGAAATTTTGATATCAAGAATAATGAGGAAAGGTACATATGAATGGTGTTCGATCAAAGATTATGATCTACACGATACGACATGATCGTCAATGACGATAATGTATAAAGTATGCATTGTAAATTGAATATAGTATGTTAGCATGAGTTCAAATATGATGAAGAGAAGTATAAAAAGAAATCTAATGAATGAGATGAATGTTTTATGTAAATGGCGGACAATGTAAACGTGAATGATAATGATACGGTATCTAATAAAGGTATGTAATTGTGGATGGCAGATGCAGTGAATGTAAATGATGATGATAATGATATTACCAATAATGATGGTAAAGATGATGCCCTATGATAAATGGTAGGCGGTGTGGTCACGAAATGACCATTAACACCGAGAATGATGAATGGTATACGGTGTGGTCACGAAGTGACCGTTAACACCGAGGATGATGAATGGTATACGGTGTGGTCACGAAGTGACCGTTAACACCGAGGATAATGAATGGTATGCGGTGTGGGCACGAAGTAGCCGCTAACACCGAGGATGATGAAGGGAATGCGGTATGGTCACTAAGTGACTATTAACCCCTGGAATTATGAAATAAAAGCATGATGACCATAATTAAAAGCACAAAGGTCAATAAGACGTAAGCGTGATGGCATAAAGTAACATATAATGAAGTGAAAAGTATATATAAAATTATCAAATGTGTAATAAGTAAGAGAATGAAAGTCCTTGAAATATGTTAGGCATATTAACATATTTCCTAAACTATGATGTAGAATATTTCTTAAGGCAAATTCAACAGTTTCGTTAAGTTTCTTTCTGAAAATGCAACCTATGATAATTAGGATCCTCTAAATGTCAACCGGGTCATGTCGAAATGTTTCGAAGTAAGAACGTATATGATTGGAAGGTTGTGAATGAAGTTCTAGTTGGGTTTATCAACCCTATAATGAGAGATATGTGGTGTGGTCATAAAGGACCGTTAACACCTAGTATGAAAGAAAGGAAAGTATAAAATTTAAAATGTTAGAATGAAATGAACATGACCAAAGAATAAATTTTAATAACGATCTCGAATAATAAGGTAGATGGCTGACGAAAACGAAGAAATTGTTAATAAAATGTGTCCCGAGTAGCGGATGGTGCGAGAAAGTAAGTAAAAAGGATGAGGGATTATATTTTCCCTATGAACGCAAGCCATGCATGATGTGGCCTACCATGACCGATGTTGATGATGATGTACAAGTGGAATGAAAGTTATTGAAATATGGTTATGAATACATCAATGTAACTTGAGATGACATGGAAAGTATATGAAGTAATGAATGTAGAAAATGCTTAATGCAGATGACGGACGAAGGAAATACAAACAATAACAAATGACACGGTAGAAAGGAATAAAAGCAATGATTACGGAAGGAGATGGTATGGTCCTAGAATGTAATGAAAGGTAGGAATGATAATTACGATTAAGCTTAGAAAATATTGAACATGAAAGGATGATAGAATAGAATGAATTTGTTATGAAGTTAAGATAACTAGGTGTTGACTTTTATAAGTCAAACTAGTGGAGTATAATAATCGAGAAAGTAAGAATATGCATGATCCGTGAGAACAGGTCGGATGAAATATGATGATTTACGGTGATGGAAGTTAAATGGCATGATACCCGTTAAAGCGGAATTGTCATGTGAGAAATTCTAATGAAATAATGTAAAGATGAAGTGACTAGGTAATGGGTCAAATAATGAGGAAAAAGCCAAAATTGTATTAGTAGTATGTTTTTATCCGAACTAACAAAGTAAATGTTAATAGAATTAAAAATTTTAAAGGAAGATATTTATGTGATAAGCATGGATAGAGCCTTAAGAAAGGGTTGAAGACGGATGAAAGTTAGAGTCGTTAGGTGGGAAAGAAAGTATGAAAGCAAATGAGGAGATGCTTTTTCTCCACCTAACTAAAAGATAAGTATAAGCATAACAAGTAAGTGGCACAGATAGCCTGGTGGGTCAAGCATAATGTAGGACTAAAAGAACACATACCTATATATATATATATAAGTGATGCGTATGTGAGATATGTTGCCGCTGGTCGTGGGAATATGAGTAGGGATATGTTGATAGTTAATCGTCGTAGACCTAAACGGGATATACAAGTAAGAGTAAAACATATGACAAATGTGGTAACATGTGATGGTGTAAATAATTATATATGTACATAGAAAGATGTTGAGGTAATAAGATTATGATGAAAGAAGTATGCTCCGAACACGTTGCATATTAAGCATGTGATGATCGACTTATGAGGACTAAAATGAATAATGGGCTAAGACCTAGATGGATGATTTAAGCACCGACGAGGATAGAGATTTTTGTAAGACATGGTAAAATGATAACAAGTATGTCTAAAATCAATAAGGAAGTACATATGTGCGAATTAGTCCATACTGTAGGAATGGATTAACAAGCAACTAATAGTAATAGAGTTACTAAATGTTGAGGCAAGTCTATGTATATATACACACACGCACATACATTAGTAATCAAAGTTTTTACGTCACAAGAGGGGGGTGACTAGGAAGAATGACGATATTAATAATAGAGGAATCAAGTAGTAGGCTCATGGTGAGCATTATTGTTTCTAACGGCATAGTGAAGGAACAAGTACGGTTACTGACTTGGAAGGCAGAAGTAAATGACTCATAATGCCAGTAAATAAATGTTAATCTTTATATCAATACAGGAAATAATGGCGGCCCTAAATTCTTGTTTATTGTAAAGTAAGGTTATTAGATGTCTTGAAATGCCATGATGGAAAGATGGTAAGAGTCGAACCGCATATCAGAAAATGCGTAGTAGAAAGGGAAGAAAAGTGAAGAACTGTTAAGAAAGCAGGGTGCACACTTAGTATGTCAAATTTAGAATAATTAGAAAGAACTGTATGGAAGATGTGAAAGGTTAACGTCGAAGGAACTTAGAATGAAAATATAAGAATGCGTAACTGTCAGAGGTGGAACGTTACATGAAGAAGGGTTGAGTGGAATGTAAAATAATGAATATTTGAATGGATATTAAACAAATTTTGCCCTCTTTCGAGGTCCCTATCATAGGTGAGGAATTATTAGAAGATAAACCTTTAAAGAAAAGTTCGAGAGTTAAAGTTTATATACGCATGATTCTTGATTCGTATTATAAAAACAACCTACGTGGTAGAGTGTAATCTCAATTATCGAATGAATGGTTGTGCCAGGTTTTATGTAACTTATACGTGAAATGGAGTGGCATATGTAATAAGCTTATAATACCGTATGTAGCGGAAACCTAGGTAAGTATATAGATGAGAATTAACCCTTTGAGGTACAATGTTAGGTAATTGTCTTAGTAAATACAATTGCTAGAAGGAATGACATGTATGACAGCTATGGAATGTGATGGCAAGTATAGCTGAGTGTGACACCTCGAGTGTAATATGAGTTACCCAAATGTAAGTGTTGATTACACGATCATACTGATAGCGTGATTAAAGACTTATGTTGACCCTTGTAACCTAGGGATAGACGGTAAACAAGTTAGAGCAAGACAGTATGTACGCGATTTGTATAAACGTATATGTTAAGTTGTGGTTAACCATGCAGTTATGATAGATCATCAGTGAAAGAAACATTGGTCTCGGGTAAAGGTTATACGTATGTACTGCAAGAAATTGTATGAAAGAACTATCAAGCAAGGGACATGAAAGAAATTTTGCTTGATTTTAGCCCTGGAAGGATGAGGGGTATGTAGAAGCTAAATAGTTAGAAACTATTGAAGGATGTTTGATTTGTGATTTTATATGAATGAATAGGAATGAACAGAATGAATATTATGATAATTATTTTCCCCTAAGTAGATGTTAGAGGTATGCGGGGATGAATACTCTGACAGATAAGTTTTAAGAAATCAGCTTGAACAATTGAACAATAATCATTAAATAATGTAATAGGATCACCTTGTTTCATACAAGGGTGAATTACCAAGTGTATTAGACAAGTTTAGAGGGGTAACGGCCGATTCATCACGAGGGATGATCGAATGAAAGCATGTTATCAAAGTTCGAGGTATGTAATTATGAAGGGTTACAGATAAACTTGTCAGAATGTACAATGTGTTCAGGTTTCGGGGACGAAACCTTCTTTAAGGAGGGTAGACTTGTAACACCCCAAAATTTCGTATGTTATAAAATAATATTATATTCATGATGCTAAATAACAGAAAACGGTAACTATTAATCGGTACCATAAGAAAATGATGATAAGACTAAACTATATGTAAGTAACTAAGTTAACCAAAGAAAAGGTAACCTAGTTAATATGAAAAGAAAGGATATGACATGTTTTTAAAAAGAAAGGGACTAAATGTGTAAATTTGAAATGAAACTTGATAAAAAAAAAAGAGCCGGTGTTTTGTTCCTGGCTATGTACGATCGATCAAGAAGGGGAGCCAAGGGGGAAACCCTACTTAAAAATCCTGCAAATTAAAGGAAGAAAAGGCTAAATTTTCAGTGCATGAGTTAGGAATTATGATCCCTTAAGTGTTCTTGACATCAAGAGCAAAGAAAGAAGAAGGAACGAGTCAATCGAAGGCATTAGGAACGCAAGATCATGGTAAGTTCATATGAACTTCACTCTTTTTATATGTAAATTTATGAATGTAAATCTTGATATTTGAATCTTAGTGTTGAATTATTACTATTGATCATGGAAGAATTGTATTAAGTCGAGAATTGGAAATGGATAAGGAAATGTGAAGTTAATGGATGTGTTTTTAACCCGCTTCAAGTGGGTCGAAATGTTGGAAAGTATGATGTTGTAATGTTTAAGTAAGAACTAGTAGAAAACGGGACAAAATGGTGAAAATGTGTAGAAAGTGTATGGTATGTATTGATCATGTACGGGTGAGTCGAAAAGCTTACATGTTGAATGTTTCGAAAAGTAAGGGTAAAAGAGCATAAAGGAATTTATGCTAGAATGGGAAGAATGATTTTAATAAGAATGTTGGTTAAATGAGAAATGAATGTTAAGTTTCGCTAACGGGTCGAATAAGAATAAGTATATAGAGGACTTGATAAAAAAAATGTTTTGAGAATTTATGCTAATGAATATTTATGTATGATAGGTAAGTCCCACTCTTGTTGATGCGAGCTCGGGCCGAACACACTACACTGCCCTTTTATGCGCTTCCGGTCAAAGTCGTCTCTTGTAAATGGGTCAAAACACTTGAATGGTTATAACTTTTATGTCTTTTGAAACATGTCGTAGAATTAGTATTGAATGATGATTGTTAAAAACTGGGAATTGCATATAGTACGAACGGGTCATGCCCAATTTTCATTAAAAATAATATGTCATTATTTGTACTTTCGAATGTGAAAAAAAATGGGCGTCTCATTACCGTATTTTGCGTTGGTGTTTTTTGTTGACTAGACTCTGCTATATTTACCTCTTGTTCTATATCTTGTTCCATAGCTGTCGCGGCGTCAATCACTGTTTGTATGATAAAGTTCATCAGTAACAAGACAGTAGCTACTATAGTAATGATTAAATTTGTTACCTTCTCTCGTCTGGTCAGGGTGTCTGTATACACCTGGTTCTACAGTTTGTAATTGTGCCAGACATGTGTCTGAAATACCCCTATCTTCTTCATTCACAATCTCATCATCCTCACAACCTTTATAAAACATAAACGTTTTATCATAATTTAACTTAAATTGCTGATAATATTAGAAAAAAATACACAAAAAGTTGTCTACTTGTTGTCTTTGTCTTTTGGGTGTTTTCCTTCTGTACTGTTGCATCTTCATCGCCTACGAACTGTTGAATATTAGTTGCATCCTCTACATCTTTGTTTAAAGGAACTTCATCACTACCACAAGTTTTATAATCACCTGTTGAGACGGTATCCTTCACTGTATCATCCCACCGTTTACACATTCTCATTATTTCTAGATCCTAGAAATACTTTTGCTTGACGTCTGTAACGATTTCGTTCATCTGCGTAACAAGAGCAATGTATTTATTTATGTTACGGTCCATGTTTTTCAACAATACCTACAGGATTTAAATGTCAATATTCACATTAGCTTTTCCTTAAACTAAAGTAGCGTCATTATTTTATCAATTTTTAAAACAATAGTTATTATACATATATCAAGCAACATTATGTCAGATATCATTATGCATCGTGCATGATTATTTCAAAATAGTGTACCTTCTTATTTTTCTTCGAGGCTTCACGCGCTCCTTCGTCACAAGGTACCCCTGTCAGCTGAATCGGTGTGCTGCAGTAGTCGATAAGTTTTTTACTTTTGGGTCCCGATGCCCGTAACTAGGTTCAACTCTGAAATATCACAAACTTTATACCAGTCATCAAAAAAATCAGATGTTGATGGTATGTAACATTCGTCGTTTGGATCTTTTTCATGCTCGTTTCGCCTTTTGTAGACCTTTGTGCTATCAACAGGTGGTAATGTGAACTCATCTGTTATAGGGTCACCCATTTTTTCTAATCCAACGGTGTTTCCTTCTACTGCTGCAGCCTCGTGTACTGGGATGTTGTCTTGGAAAAGGTCTTCCAATAATGTCGAAGGCTGTTGAGCATACTTGTTTAGGACTTCTGTTGACGTTTTCACAGCCTCTTGTTGCTCATGGTCGTTGTTGTCTGCGGCTACCGGATGCTCTTGAACCTTTGGCGGATGTTGATCTTGCTGTTGAAGCTGTTGGGCCTGGTCATCCCCATGCGTTTGGGTTTCATTCTGATCCCTTTGTTCAGCATTTTCAAAATTATCATCAACATCTGTTAGCGGCCCGTTGTTGTATATATGCTCTTCTAAGTCATCAACCATAATCCCTGTCATATACTTTATGACAGGCATTTCGATAACTTCCTTGAAAAAATGGTGCCTTTTGTTGTATTCGTGCGCATATAGGAGCTGCATAGACATGAAAATCAAAAGTTTGAAATGTTAGTAACAATTGACTTTTCTACTTGATATTTATCAAGATGTTATGAAAAACGTACCGTCAGAAAAGCAACAGGTCCGTTATATTGTGAATCAAATTTTTTCCAACCTTGTCTAGTTCTTTTAAGAGATTCTAGAACAAACGAGCATCATTCCAGTTTTGATATGTCTTCCTCTTTGTCAATTGCAAGCAAAAAACTTTGTTTCACTGTGGTTGACTTTGTAATCTCCACAAATAAGGTGTTCCAGTACGCTAAAAATTTTAACTTGAATAACCTTACACCATTTGGTTGCAGACATTGCGTCTGCAACCAATCCATAAGTGATCCTGTTCTTATCGGGCCACTGGTTTTTGAACTCATCTATGGTTGTTTCTACCCCATTAGTAGCAGTATTTTTTTGTACTATTGCACCCTTCCGAGGCTTATTTTTTTCGATAACCGGATTTGGCCCCTTCGGAATACCAAACACATCATGTACCGAATCACGTGTTATTCTTATCCTATGATTTCCGAAGTCTAACGTGCTGTCTTGCTCGTCATAGTTTCGTACGAGCCAATATCCCAAATGGGTGCATATGTAATTAACATTTATATCAAGAACTGGTCCAAATCCTATGCTTTTAACATCGGCTATTTGTGCTTGAGTAAACTTTCTTATTGTTTCCAAGAAAGAAGAAGGACTACACCTTAGACTTAATGCTTCGTGATGATAAGCATAGATTGGTCTCCGTTCCACCCTCATTGGTTCTGGTACCACTAATTGTCTATGTAGGCCTTGTAGTGTCACGAACCTTATCTTGTTTCCCCACTCTCATCTTCTTTATATTTATAGGCTCCTGAAAATCATCATCATCATCTTCATCAGTTCTATTATTTGGCCTCTTTTTTTTGTTTTGTCCTTTTTTTCTAAAATCTTCTATAGGTGGTTCAAAATCATCATCATCTACATCAGTTGCTTTCTTTGATCCTTTAGTTAACTTTGGAGGCATGTGTCTTTTTGTCTGCTCAATTGGGGGTTCAAAATCATCATCATCGTCAGCAACCTCTACATACATAGGAATCAAATAAAAATCATGCAAATCATAAAGAATTTTGATAATAAACACATACAATACAGGCACTGCCGTAGGTTAATCATCAGATGATATCAATTTTCATTTGGATAAACATGATGAACATGTGTGTGAATGCACCCATTGACAAATAACGCATGTTCTCAAATAATACAGCACGTAGGATCATCAGATTTATCATTTTAAACAATCAACAACCCACTCAATCTAAGTTGAAACTACCAACTAAAGATGTTGATCAATTTTTTCCCCACACCCCTTTTATCATTTTAAACAAACAACAACATCATCCTCACTCACGGCTCTCTCAGTAAACTCGGACATATACAAAAATTCGAATCTTTTATCAATACTTCAAGTTGATCTTTATGCCCTATGCTGCATAAAGTTATCTAATCATAGCAAAAAACCCAGATTCCAGTAACCCACTCAATATAAGTTGAAAAGAAACATAAATTATATAAATCATAATTCTATGAATAAATGAAACATAAATCTAAATACATTGACAAATAACGCATGTTCTCAAATAATACCGCACCAGTTTCTCTAAAACTGAAAAACCCCCAATTTATAATGACGCTTGTTAAAAACCCCCAATTTATAATGACGCTTGTTAAAAACCCCCCAATTTATAATGACGCTTGTTAAAAATCCCCAATTTATAATGACGCTTGTTAAAAATCCCCAGTTTATAATGACGCTTGTTGGTTCGGATCAATCTGAAAAAAACGATTGTTGGCCATAATCAAATTACAACAATGAATGTTTCCAAACTCAATTTCACTAAACGCAAGTTGAAAAGTTCTAAACCGAATGCCAAAAATTCAAGCCCTAAAAATGGGGATTTAGTGAAAACCTGGTATGTTTTTCGCCATCAACTCCGGATCGTTTCGTTTCTTGCTCCTCTTCTCCCTTGTAGCTAAGTTATTTTCACCATGAAACGCACACTCAGTATCGTCACTCGAAGATCAAATGTCTTAAAAATAGATGTAAAAGGATGAAAAATTTTAGCAAATCTAATCGTTTACCTCCGAATGCCGTAATCATCATTGATCTCTTTTCCAATTTTCCTTCTATTCGGAGCGAGATTTTTGGGTTTTAAACTTGTATTTTGATTTTGAGAAGACGATGATGCCAGTTATATAATGAAAGTAAATTAGGCTTTTAACCTTTTGGAAGAGCACTTACAACTTTGCCCTGACTAATCGATTAGAATTAATGACGCTTTAATCACTCTCATCGGACGGCCAGAATTGTCACGTACGCAATGTAGGATTATTGGTAATGTATGTTAACCGCTCTCTCTCTCTCTCTCTCTATATATATATATATATATATATATATAGGTAGAGGATCCTGTAAAAAGTGCTCAAAGTGTGAGAAGTGTATTATAACACTATATATAATACTATATAACACCATATAAACACCGTATAACAATATGTAACACCATATAATACCATATAACACTATGTAACACTATATATCATTATATAACAAATATAACACTATAAGTTGTCTGATAACATGTCTATGATAGATGTATAGTGTTATATTTGTTATATAATGTTATATAGTGTTACATAGTGTTATATGGTATTATATGGTGTTACATATTGTTATACGGTGTTTATATGGTGTTATATAGTATTATATATAGTGTTATAATACACTTCTCACACTTTAGGCCCTTTTTACACTATCCTTACCCAATATATATATATATATATATAGAGAGAGAGAGAGAGAGAGAGAAAGTACAATGTACATTACGGCTTAACCTACATAACGTACGCGATCAAATTACGCAAGTGCATTTGAAAATCACGCACGTTATAATTGGAAACCTAATCACGCATGGGAGCATTTTTTGTGTATTATTACGGAAACATGTACAAATCACGCACGTTAATTTGATGCCCATGCGTGATAATTGATACTTGCGTGATTACTTATCCGTGCGTGATAAGTTGATCTGATGGTCAGTATTGTCGCGTACGTGAAGTATGATAAGGGTTTTTGTATGTTAACCGCTCTCTCTATATATATATGTATATATGTATATATATATATAGGGGAGGGTTCAATTGGGAACAACAAAAAAGTGGGGAACTGGGGAACAGGGGTATTTTAGTCCAAATTTTAGTCTAAGTATAATCCACAATGTATTCTCCAAAATCTCTCAGCTCCCTTTCCTCTTGACTGCTCCTTCTTCGGCGTCGTCTTCAACTACAACCGTCGTCGATTCTCACCACGACCACCCCCATCGCCCATCGATTCTCACACTATATAGCAATTGAGCTCGAAGATCAGCATCCATGGCGGCTTCTGCAGATTGCGGAAACTTCATCTATCTCGCCAAACTCGCTGAACGCTACGATGGTTAGCATATTCTATTACCTTTATCTCATCATAGATCCGTTGTTTACATGTTAATTTCGTTATTTTATCCTTCAATTTCATGATTTGATCGGTAATTGATGTATATGTGTGATATAATCATAGTTTCACACATAGATATCAGCTATGGTTACAAAACTGTTAGCCAATTGTTCAAAATTTGGGGAAATGGTGACTAGAGGAGGTGTTGTGGTTAGATTTAGGGTTTATAGGTTATACGTACTGTATACTTTTTGTTTTTGAAATTGAGGTTGAATTTGTGTTTGTTTTAGTGTATGAACTGTTGGGATTTCTAGGGTTTTGATAGAATGAATAATATGTTCATAAGAATATGAATTGATAAATCGGAAATTGTACAGAATGTTGAATACATATATTTGCAGCCGGTTAGAGTAACTGCCACAAACTTAGGTTATACTAATATCTAATAATAATAATAATATATGTCACACTATCTAGGTTATAATATATATATATATATATATATATATATATATATCTAATATCCTCTCGTAAGCTAGATAGTTTCCATATTGAGACGAGTCTTCAGCCTAGAGAAGTCTTTATTTTGCAGTGCTTTAGTCATGATATCTGCAGTTTGATCTTTCGTCGCGCAGAATAATACTTCTACTTCTTTTTTCTTGATCAAGTCTCGAATGAAATGATACTTAACTCTAATATGTTTACTCTTGCCATGGTAAACTGGATCTTTTGCTAAACATATTGTGGACTTGTTGTCACAATAAATTGGTATTGGATATTCTATTCTTCCCTGAATTTCGTCAAGTATTCCTTTGATCCAAATTGCTTGACATCCGGCTAAAGATAAAGCCATATATTCCGCTTCCGTTGATGATAATGCCACAACTTTCTGCTTCTTCGATTGCCAGGAAATGGGACTTGACCCTAGAAGAAATACATGTCCGGAAGTGCTTTTGCTGTCGTCCACATTTCCTGCATAATCGCTGTCACTGAAACCCATCAGTTTTCCTTGTCCACCCTTTGAGTATGTGACCCCTTGACTTAATGTTCCTTTGATGTATTTGAGTATTCGCTTCCCTGCTTCCCAGTGGCTTTTCTTTGGATGTTCCATAAATCTGCTGATTTTCGTTACAACATATGTTATATCTGGCCTGGTATTAGTGAGATACATAAGACTTCCAACAAGGCTTCGATATGTTCCTTCATCCGCAAATACTTCCGAATCATCCTTTGATAGTTTTAATCCATATTCCATGGGAGTGGATACTGAATTACAATTAGTCATCCTATATTTATCTAATAGGTTTCGCATATATTTTCTTTGAGAGAGAATTATGTTCCCATTCTCATATGAAACTTCCATACCAAGAAAATAGTGTAGTTTCCCCATGTCACTCATCTCAAACTCTTCCTTCATCATGCTTTTGAAAGAGTCAATTAGGTTCATAGAGTTACTAGCTATAATCAAATCATCCACATATAGACATATCACCAATTTTCCTTCATTGGTGTCTTTAACGAATAAGGTGTGTTCGTATGTGCACTTTTTGAATCCATGTAACTTAAAATAGTTGTCGATTCGACTGTACCATGCTCTAGGAGCCTGTTTTAGTCCATACAGTGCACGTTTAAGAAGACATACCTTTTCTTCTTGCCCTTTCATGACATATCCCTTGGGTTGCTCTACATATACTTGTTCATTTAAGTTTCCATTGAGAAAAGCCGTCTTTACATCCATTTGATGTAGATACCAGTCATTCCTTGCAGCTAGTGCTAGAACTAGTCTGACCGTTTCAAACCGAATCACAGGAGCGAAGACTTCCTGATAGTCTATTCCATGTTTTTGTTTATATCCTTTCACTACTAATCTTGCTTTGTATTTTTCTACGTTACCATACTCATCAAACTTAGTCTTATAAATCCATTTGACACCAATTGGCTTCTGATTCATTGGAGGATTTACTAATTCCCATGTTTGATTTTTATATATGGATTCTATTTCTTTGTCCATAGCTTCTTGCCATTTAACATCTTTACTTGCTTCTTCATAAGATGCTGGATCTGCTTGTGCATAAAGGACGAAATTGACGGTTTGATTTCCACTATATTTGTGAGAAATCTCTTCTTCTGTAAGCTCACGTGTGTTCCTATAAATACTTCCTATACTTCGAGTATTAATAGTTTCATTTTCTGAATCTGTAGAAGACTCATCATTAAGTTGAATTCCGGAGTTTGACATTGATGTTTGTCCACTTGTTGAGTTTTCGGCTGTTACTTCCATTCTGTCTTGACTGTCGTTGATTTCAGGACTTCCGACAGCAACACCATCTCCAGCAGTAGCATCCAGCATAGGTTCTGGATTTGATTGAGATGTTGTAGCTGAACTATCCCCATTGTTCATCAGAAAAGGTGTCGATGTGGGTTCAGATTCAGATATCCAAGCCTTATTTTCATCAAAGATGACATCTCGGCTAACTATAGTTTTACTAGTTAGCGGATTATATAACTTATATCCTTTTGTATTTGTGCTATATCCTACAAATACAGTTCTTTCGGTTTTGATATCTAACTTACTTCGAAGTTGTTTTGGAATATGGACATATGCCAAACATCCAAACACCCTGAAGTGTTCGACACTTGGTTTTCGTCCATTCCAAGCTTCATATGGTGTCACATCTGGTCTTGTTTTCGTTACTGTACGGTTCAATATATAAGTAGAGCAGGCCACGGCTTCGGCCCAATAACTATTATCTAACTTCTTCATATTCCTCATGCTTCAACTGAGTTCCATCAGAGTTCTATTTTTTCGTTCTGCCACCCCGTTTTGTTGAGGGGTATAGCTATTCGTTAGTTGGTGGTGTATTCCATTCATCTTTAAATAATCTTGGAATTCTTTGCTACAGTATTCGCCTCCCCGATCAGATCTTAGTGTCTTAATATTAAGATCCGATTGTTTTTCCACAAGAGCTCTAAATTGTTTGAAGTAACTTAAAGCTTCTGATTTTAACTTGAGGAAATATACCCATGTTTTCCGTGTGAAATCATCAATAAACGTAATAAAGTACCTGCATCCACCAATAGACTCTGTTTTCATGGGGCCACATATATCGGTATGAACTATTTGCAAAGGTTTGTCCGTCTGCCACGTTGACTTCTTTGGGAATGGCTTTCTAGCATGTTTACCCGAAACGCATCCCTCACAAATGTTTGAACTTTTTGTGATTCTTGGTATGCCTCGTACTAGTTCTTTGTTTCCCATTTCAATCAAAGTGTCATAATTTATATGTCCAAATCGTTCATGCCATAGAGTAGAACTATCAGTTGTTGTCATTGATAGTGCAAGTGACATGTCACTTTCAGGGTTCAAAGGAAACATTTTATTGTTTGTCATTTTAATAATCCCTATGATCGTATCATTTATATCCTTGATGATACACCGTTCCTTCATAAACTCTACTTTGTAACCCTTTTGTAGTAATTGGCCTACACTTAGTAAGTTATGCTTTAATCCCTTCACATAAAATACATTTTGAACCTTCTTTTTCTGACCTTTAATTGATATCATTACTTCTCCGATTCCTTGAACTTCTAATCGCTTATCATCCCCCGTTCTCACTTCCTTTTGAAGTGATTCATCTATCTTGACAAACAGGCCTTTATTACCTGTTATATGATTGCTGCACCCGCTGTCCAAGTACCAGCAATCTTCCTTAATCGTCTCCTCCATGTTGAAAATCATAAACATGGTATCATCTTGTTGCTCATCTAATTCATCTTCCTTATGAATTAGAGCATTGTCAGACTTTTCGTTCATGTCCTTCTTCGGACAAAACTTGGCAGTATGTCCAAGTTTCTGACAATTAAAACATCTTATAGAGCCCCAAGGTCTGCCTTTGTTCTTGCCCTTTCCCTTAAAATTCTGTCCGGATTTATCCGTGTTCGAATTCTGCATTTGAAATGCATGTTCCATGGGAACATCATCGTACATTTTCATCCGTAGTTCATGGGATTGGAGTATGCCCATGAGTTCTTCGGTGGACATATTCTCTAAATCTTTTGTTTCTTCTACCGTGATAACCACAGACTCGAAGTTTCGAGTCAGGCTTCGTAGTATTTTTTCTACTACACGCTGTTCACTCACTTTTTCTTCATTCATTCTTAATTGATTTACAATTAAAGTTGTTCTATTGAAATAATCTTCAACAGTCTCACCCTCTTTCATCTTTAAAGCATCGAAACTACATCTTAAGGTTTGTAATTTTACCGTTTTGACGCGATTTTCTCCCCTGTAAGATTTGTGCAGTGTGATCCATGCATCTTTTGACGTTTTCGCCATAGCAACACGTTCAAACACAGTTTCATTAACCGACTGGAATATGATATGCAGCGCCCTTCTATCTTTCTTCGTTGATTCCCGATGTGCAGCGATAGCGTTTTCTGAAGGGTTCGTTCCTAATTCTTGATATCCGTCTTCTACAATATTCCATAATTCTTGAGATTCCAGTAAAACCTTCATCTGGATATGCCAGTGATAGTAATTCTCCCCAGAAAGTTTTGGAATTTGTGATTGAATACCGGTTGCTGGATTCATTTGTCAGAATATAGTTAAAAACAGGGATCTGGATTTCGTGTTTGACAGTATACGATCGATTCGTGTGGCTCTGATACCACTTTTTTGGGATTTCTAGGGTTTTGATAGAATGAATAATATGTTCATAAGAATATGAATTGATAAATCGGAAATTGTACAGAATGTTGAATACATATATTTGCAGCCGGTTAGAGTAACTGCCACAAACTTAGGTTATACTAATATCTAATAATAATAATAATATATGTCACACTATCTAGGTTATTATATATATATATATATATATATATATATATATATATATATATCTTATATGAACACACACACCCACTCACTGATCCTGATCTTCAGAAGAGATCAAAGTATATGATTCTGATGTAGAAGGGAGTTTGACTGAGGATAAAGCTAAGGGTATAGTGAGTGGTTAGACACTTGAAAGTGGTAAACTTCAAAATCAATCAATGAGAGTGTGCCATGTCAAAGTGGTAAACTATGCTCAAAAGTGTTGGCAATGGTTAAACACTTCATGAATTGGTAAACTATTAAAAAAAAAGGAAAAATGTGTGATTGGTTAAGATGGCATAGACCCCACCCCGCACTACCCCCCCCCCCCTCTCTCTCATACCCTCCCTCCCCGCATCGGCAACCAGTCCCCGATCGACATTCACACCGAGTGGCAAAGGGGGGTAGGCGGCGGTGTTCCCGCCCGGCAAACCCCTTTGCCGATCCCCTTTGCCGCACCACTCCGTATCCCCTAATATAGAAGATAAATTGACAAGTAGGCTTTATTGGTGTTTCCATTTATTTATGTTGATAAACTCTAATGAACAATCATTCTAATAATTGGTCCAAATGAGAACATAAATGTTTAAGTAAAGAGCATAGTGATTTGTAGATCATGTAAACATGTGGGAATTGAAATTTTGATATTATCTTTCTAAGTATCTAGGCCCAGTGTACCAGTTCTTCAGTTACTTAAAAGATATTGTAATTTTTTTATTCCAAAGTGCATAATTTAGCAGCCACTTGCTAATTGGAGTAGTGAGGAATGCTTAAATCCTAGGCGATTTTTGTAGCTTATGTTCGAGTAGAAAACTCTATATCTAACTACAATCCAGCTGCTAAATGAAGTTATTATTCTAAGAAAATATATAAAAAGGATCATATAAAAATTACATCCATGATTAAGTAACTAGTTGTCCCCGATCAATCTTAGTTTCCTTTGTACGTATCGAATTCTCTGATTGGGACTGTGTCCAGTGGCGGACCCAGGAATTATTTGCTGGGGGTGCGGATAAGTGGCTCAAGCATATTTTCAAGGGGTGCGGTCGGGTTTTTTGCCTAAAATATACACTAATTTTTTTTTTCAAGGGGTGCGCCCGCCCGCCCACCTTGGGCATAACCTAGGTCCGCCCTTGACTGTGTCGTTTTTCATCTTTATATATCAAAACAAAAATATGGATCTTCATGAAGTTAATGCCTTAACTGAGACTATCTTTGATAGTTAAGCAATGCCCTTATCGAATTATCTGGTTGGGCCTATGTCCTTTTCCATCTTTATATATCAAAACAAAAATATGCATCCTCATGCGGTCCAAGTTAATGCCTTAACTTAGAATATCTTCATAGTTAACTTGACCAATGCCTGGCTCGGAATGGGAAATATCAGATAGTATACTACTGAAGTAATCTTTAAACCTGCCTTATAGTGTCTTACAAAGATATGCATTACGCATACGGTCCAGTCATATGTTTTCAACAAACTGAGTTAGAAACCGGAATTTGATTAAAAAAGCCATACATACTTGGTGTGCGTGTGTGATAGTTTTAAGCCATAACCAGCAACTTCAACTTCAGTTAAAGGATTTTTTAAATCGCTTGGCATCGGTTAAAGGCGATTCGATTGTTCTGTTTTAAAACTAGGATCGGTTTGGTTTTCAAATATTAACCAATTACCTTACCTGAAAATGACTATTAACAAATGGACTCAAAAACAAATGGAAAAAACCCACCATGTGAGGATACTTAGCTTGGGTACTCCTAAGCACGTTTGTTTTTGGCGTGCTTAGGGAACTTTTAAAGACAAAAAATGTAGCGACGAACTGAAGATGGAATGGATGGAAGCTTAGGCAACAAGCGAATCAGCGGATTATGCCGATTGTAAGTTCTAACGTTTTTTCTTGAATCTAGAGTTTAATGTAATACTCTGCTTTAATTTCACAGATTACATTGCAGATTCAGGAGAAAGTCTGGACTCATGGCCGGAAGCATTTTTGAGGTTGGAAGCAATGTAGGGTTGAGTTTTATTATTAAAATGTACACATATTATGGTTAAATCTTGATCTTTTTATTCATGTTCCTGCTTTTTTTTTATTTTGTTATTATAAAGACCCAAAAATCCATTTTTTAGTGTTTGTATAAACAGATTATGTAAAAAAGAAATTGTTACCTTTTTAAAGTGTTTTTAAGTATGTTTTTATTATTTAGTTTTTGATATTTTTTATTAAAAAGACCTACAAATGTATTTATATGCAAAAGATCTGAAAATTAAAAAAAAACAATTTAACATGTTAAATAAATGGTATCTCGTTTCCCCACATTTTTTGTGTTCTCCGTTGAACCCAACCCTCGTTCACTATTTAAAAAAATAATCAAAATTTTGGCATATAACGATGTGTTGAAGCTATTTTGATAAAAAAATCATTTTTTTTTTGTAAAAAAAATAATTTGTTGCCTTTTTAAAGTGTTTTTAAGCATGTTTTTTATTTTTAAGTTTTTGAATTTTTTTTGAAAAACTTTTACACGCATTTATATGCAAAAGATCCAAAAATTTTAATTTTTTTAACATGTTAAAATATTTTTATGAGATATTTCACTTGCTAAATAAATGATTTCTCGGTTTTTAAATTTTTTTTGTTCCCCACTGAACCCAACCCTCGTTTACTATTTAAATTTTTCTTTTTAAATTTTTTGATGTTTTTGCATATAGAGATGTGTTGAAGCACTTCTAATAAAAAAATCATTTATGTAAAAAAGAAATTTTTACCTCTTTAAAGTGTTTTTAACTATGTTTTTCTTTTTTAGTTTTTTGACTTTTTTTTATTAAAAATACCTGCACATGTATTTATATTTATATGCAAAAGATCTGAAAATTAAAAAAAAAACAATTTAACATGTTAAATTAAATTTTATATAATATATTTAATATGTTATATGATATATTTCACTTGTTAAATAAATGGTTTCTCAATTTTCGACATTTTTGATGTTCCCCACTGAACCCAACACGTGTTCACTATTTTAAAAATTATTTTTTTTTTCAATTTGGTTTATAGTTTTTGCATATAAAGATGTGTTGAAGCCATTATAATAAAAAATCATTTATGTAAAAAAGGAATTATTACCTTTTTAAAATGTTTTTAAGCATGTTTTTATTTTTTAGTTTTTGAATTTTAAAAAAAACTTCTACATGTATTTATATGCAAAAGATCCAAAAATTTTAATTTTTTTAACATGTTAAATTATTTTTTTATGATATATTTCAATTGTTAAATAAATGATTTCTTGATTTCCGACATTCTTTGCGTTCTCCACTGAACCCAATCCTCGTTCACTATTATAACAAAATTTCAGATTTTGTTGAAGTTTTTGCATATAAAGATGTGTTGAAACCATTTTAATAAAAAAATCATTTATGTAAAAAAGAAATTGTTACTTTTTAAAGTGTTTTTAAGTATGTTTTTATTTTTTAGTTTTTGATATTTTTTTATTAAAAAGACCGGCACATGTATTTATATGCAAAAGATCTGAAAATTAAAAAAAACAATTTAACAAGTTAAATTAAATTTTCTATAATATATTTCACATTTTAAATAAATGGTTTCTCGTTTCCCCACAATTTTGGTGTTCTCCGTTGAACCCAACCCTCGTTCACTATTTAAAAAAATAATTAAAATTTTGGCATATAACAATGTGTTGAAGCTATTTTGATAAAGAATCTTTTTTTTGTAAAAAAATAATTTGTTACCTTTTTAAAGTGTTTTTTAAGCATGTTTTTTATTTTTAAGTTTTTGAAATTTTTTTTGAAAAACTTCTACACGCATTTATATGCAAAAGATCCGAAACTTTTAATTTTTTTAACATGTAAAAATATTTTTATGATATATTTCACTTGTTAAATAAATGATTTCTCGGTTTTTAACATTTTTTTTGTTCCCCACCGAACCCAACCCTCGTTTACTATTTTAATAATTATTTTTTTTATTTTTTGATGTTTTTGCATATAGAGATATGTTGAGGCACTTCTAATAAAAAAATCATTTATGTCAAAAAGAAATTGTTACCTCTTTAAAGTGTTTTTAAGTATGTTTTTCTTTTTTAGTTTTTTGACTTTTTTTATTAAAAATACATGCACATGTATTTATATGCAAAAGATCTGAAAATTAAAAAAAAACAATTTAACATGTTAAATTAAATTTTATATAATACATTTAATATGTTAAATGAATGGTTTCTTGGTTCCTCACATTTTTGGTGTTATCTGTTGAACCCAACCCTCGTTCACTATTTAAAAAAAATAATCGAAATTTTGGCATATAAAGATGTGTTTTGAAGCTATTTTGATAAGAAATCATTTTTTTGTAATAAAATAATTTGTTACCTTTTAAAGTATTTTTTAAGCATGTTTTTATTTTTAAGTTTTTGAATTTTTTAAAAAACTTCTATATGTATTTATATGCAAAAGATCCAAAAATTTTAATTTTTTTAACATGTTAAAATATTTTTTATGATAATGGTTTCTCAATTTTCGACATTTTTGATGTTCCCCACTGAACCCAACACGCGTTCACTATTTTAAAAATTATTATTATTTTTTTCAAATTGTTTTATAGTTTTTGCATATAAAGATGTGTTGAAGCCATTCTAATAAAAAAAATCATTTATGTAACAAAGAAATAATTACCTTTTTAAAGTGTTTTTAAGCATTTTTTTATTTTAGTTTTTTATTTTTTTTTTAAAACTTCTACATGTATTTATATGTAAAAGAATTGAAATTTTTTTTAACATGTTAAAATATTTTTTAATGATATATTTCACTTGTTAAATAAATGGTTTCTCGATTTCCGACATTCTTTGTGTTCCCCATTGAACCCAACCCTCGTTCACTATTAAAACAAAATTTCAGATTTTGTTGAAGTTTTTGCATATAAAGATGTGTTGAAACCATTTTAATAAAAAAAGCATTTGTGTAAAAAAGAAATTGTTACCTTTTTAAAGTGTTTTTAAGTATGTTTTTATTTTTTATTTTTTGATATTTTTTATTAAAAAGACCTGCACATGTATTTATATGCAAAACTTCTGAAAATTAAAAAAAAAATTTAACATGTTAAATTAAATTTTCTATAATATATTTAACATGTTAAATAAATGGTTTCTCGTTTCCCCACATTTTTGGTGTTCTCCGTAGAACCCAACCCTAGTTCACTATTTAAAAAAATAATCAAAAATTTGGCATAAAACGATGTGTTGAAGCTATTTTGATATAAAAACATTTTTTTTTGTAAAAAAATAATTTGTTACCTTTTTAAAGTGTTTTTAAGCATGTTTTTATTTTTAAGTTTTTGAATTTTTTTTAAAAACTTCCACACGCATTTATATGCAAAAGATCCGAAAATTTTAATTTTTTTAACATGATAAAATATATTTATGATATATTTCACTTGTTAAATAAATGATTTCTCAGTTTTTAACACTTTTTTGTTCCCCACTGAACCCAACCCTAGTTTACTATTTTAAAAATTATTTTTTTTAATTTTTTGATGTTTTTGCATATAGATATGTGTTGAAGCACTTCTAATAAAAAAATCATTTATGTAAAAAAGAAATTGTTAGTACCTCTTTAAAGTGCTTTTATGTATGTTTTTCTTTTTTAGTTTTTTTGACTTTTTTTTTTATTAAAAATACATGCACATGTATTTATATGCAAAAGATCTGAAAATTAAAAAAAAAATTAACACCTTAAATTAAATTTTATATAATATATTTAATATGTTAAATGAATGGTTTCTTGGTTCCCCACATTTTTTGTGTTCTCCGTTGAACCCAACCCTCGTTCACTATTTAAAAAAATTATCAAAATTTTGGCATATAAAGATGTGTTTTCAAGCTATTTTGATAAAAAAAATCATTTTTTGTATTAAAATAATTTGTTACCTTTTTAAAGTATTTTTTAAGCATGTTTTTATTTTATAAGTTTTTGAATTTAAAAAAAAACTTCTACATGTATTTATATGCAAAAGATCCGAAATATTATTTTTTTAACATGTTAAAATATTTTTATGATATATTTCACTTGTTAAATAAATGGTTTCTCAATTTCCGACATTTTTTATGTTCTCCAATGAACCCAACCCGCGTTCACTATTTTAAAAATTATTTTTTTTTCAAATTGTTTTATAGTTTTTGCATATAAAGATGTGTTGAAGTCATTCTAATAAAAAAAATTATTTATGTAAAAAAGAAATTATTACATTTTTAATGTGTTTTTAAGCATGTTTTTATATTAGTTTTTGAATTTTTTTTAAAAAACTTCTACATGTATTTATATGTAAAAGAATCGAAAATTTTATTTTTTTTTAACATGTTAAAATATTTTTTAATGATATATTTCACTTGTTAAATAAATGGTTTCTCGATTACCGACATTCTTTGTGTTCCCCCCTGAACCCAACCCTCGTTCACTATTAAAACAAAATTTCAGATTTTGTTGAAGTTTTTGCATATAAAGATGTGTTGAAACCATTTTAATAAAAGAAATCATTTATGTAAAAAAGAAATTGTTACCTTTTTAAAGTGTTTTTATTTTTTAGTTTTTTATATTTTTTATTAAAAATACCTGCACATGTATTTATATGCAAAGGATCTAAAAATTAAAAAAAAAATTTAACATGTTAAATTAAATTTTCTATAATATATTTAACATGTTAAATAAATGGTTTCTCGTTTCCCCACATTTTTTGTGTTCTCCGTAGAACCCAACCCTCGTTCACTATTTAAAAAAATAATCAAAATTTTGGCATATAACGATGTGTTGATGCTATTTTGATATAAAATCATTTTTTTGTAAAAAAAAAATAATTTGTTAGCTTTTTAAATTGTTTTTAAGCATGTTTTTATTTTTAAGTTTTTGAATTTTTTTTTGAAAAGCTTCTACACGCATTTATATGCAAAGGATCCGAAAATCTTAATTTTTTTAACATGTTAAAATATTTTTATGATATATTTCACTTGTTAAATAAATGATTTCTTAGTTTTTAACACTTTTTTGTTCCCCACTGAACCCAACCCATGTTTACTATTTTAATTTTTTTTTTTTTTTTTTGATGTTTCAGCATATAGATATGTGTTGAAGCACTTCTAATAAAAAAATCATTTATGTAAAAAAGAAATTGTTAGTACCTCTTTAAAGTGTTTTTATGTATGTTTTTCTTTTTTAATTTTTTTGACTTTTTTTATTAAAAATGCATGCACATGTATTTATATGCAAAAGCTCTGAAAATTAAAAAAAAAACAATTTAACATGTTAAATTAAATTTTATATAATATATTTAACATGTTAAATGAATGGTTTCTTGGTTCCCCACATTTTTTGTGTTCTCCGTTGAACACAACCCTCGTTCACTATTTAAAAACATAATCAAAATTTTGGCATATAAAGATGCGTTTTGAAGCTATTTTGATAAAAAAAAAATCATTTTTTGTAATAAAATAATTTGTTACCTTTTTAAAGTATTTTTTAAGCATGTTTTTATTTTTAAGTTTTTGAATTAAAAAAAAAACTTCTACATGTATTTATATGCAAAAGATCCGAAAATTTTATTTTTTTAACATGTTAAAATATTTTTATGATATATTTCACTTGTTAAATAAATGGTTTTTCAATTTCCGACATTCTTTATGTTCTCCACTGAACCCAACCCGCGTTCACTATTTTAAAAAATATTTTTTTTTCAAATTGTTTTATAGTTTTTGCATATAAAGATGTGTTAAAGTCATTCTAATAAAAAAAATATTTATGTAAAAAAGAAATTATTACCTTTTTAAAGTGTTTTTAAGCATGTTTTTATTTTAGTTTTTGAAGTTATTTAAAAAAACTTCTACATGTATTTATATGTAAAAGAATCGAATATTTTAATTTTTTAACATGTTAAAATATTTTATATGATATATTTCACTTGTTAAATAAATGGTTTCTCGATTTCCGACATTCTTTGTGTTCCCCACTGAACCCAACCCTCGTTCACTATTAAAACAAAATTTCAGATTTTGTTGAAGTTTTTGCATATAAAGATGTGTTGAAACCATTTTAATAAAAAAAATCATTTATGTAAAAAAGAAATTGTTACCTTTTTAAAGTGTTTTTATTTTTTAGTTTTTTATATTTTTTATTAAAAATACCTGCACATGTATTTATATGCAAAGGATCTAAAAATTAAAAAAAAAATTAACATGTTAAATTAAATTTTCTATAATATATTTAACATGTTAAATAAATGGTTTCTCGTTTCCCCACATTTTTGGTGTTCTCCGTAGAACCCAACCCTCGTTCACTATTTAAAAAAATAATCAAAAATTTGGCATATAACAATGTGTTGATGCTATTTTGATATAAAATCATTTTTTTGTAAAAAAAATAATTTGTTAGCTTTTTAAATTGTTTTTAAGCATGTTTTTGTTTTTAAGTTTTTGAATTTTTTTTGAAAAGCTTCTACACGCATTTATATGCAAAAGATCCGAAAATCTTAATTTTTTTAACATGTTAAAATATTTTTATGATATATTTCACTTGTTAAATAAATGATTTCTTAGTTTTTAATACTTTTTTGTTCCCCACTGAACCCAACCCTAGTTTACTATTTTAATTTTTTTTTTTTTTTTGATGTTTCAGCATATAGATATGTGTTGAAGCACTTCTAATAAAAAAATCATTTATGTAAAAAAGAAATTGTTAGTACCTCTTTAAAGTGTTTTTATGTATGCTTTTCTTTTTTAATTTTTTTGACTTTTTTTATTAAAAATGCATGCACATGTATTTATATGCAAAAGCTCTGAAAATTAAAAAAAAAAACAATTTAACATGTTAAATTAAATTTTATATAATATATTTAACATGTTAAATGAATGGTTTCTTGGTTCCCCACATTTTTTGTGTTCTCCGTTGAACACAACCCTCGTTCACTATTTAAAAACATAATCAAAATTTTGGCATATAAAGATGCGTTTTGAAGCTATTTTGATAAAAAAAAAATCATTTTTTGTAATAAAATAATTTGTTACCTTTTTAAAGTATTTTTTAAGCATGTTTTTATTTTTAAGTTTTTGAATTTAAAAAAAAAAACTTCTACATGTATTTATATGCAAAAGATCCGAAAATTTTATTTTTTTAACATGTTAAAATATTTTTATGATATATTTCACTTGTTAAATAAATGGTTTTTCAATTTCCGACATTCTTTATGTTCTCCACTGAACCCAACCCGCGTTCACTATTTTAAAAAATATTTTTTTTTTCAAATTGTTTTATAGTTTTTGCATATAAAGATGTGTTGAAGTCATTCTAATAAAAAAAATATTTATGTAAAAAAGAAATTATTACCTTTTTAAAGTGTTTTTAAGCATGTTTTTATTTTAGTTTTTGAAGTTATTTAAAAAAACTTCTACATGTATTTATATGTAAAAGAATCGAATATTTTAATTTTTTAACATGTTAAAATATTTTATATGATATATTTCACTTGTTAAATAAATGGTTTCTCGATTTCCGACATTCTTTGTGTTCCCCACTGAACCCAACCCTCGTTCACTATTAAAACAAAATTTCAGATTTTGTTGAAGTTTTTGCATATAAAGATGTGTTGAAACCATTTTAATAAAAAAATCATTTATGTAAAAAAGAAATTTTTACCTTTTTAAAGTGTTTTTAAGTATGTTTTTATTTTTTAGTTTTTGATATTTTTTATTAAAAATACCTGCACATGCATTTATATGCAAAAGATCTGAAAATTAAAAAAAAATATATAATAATTTAACATGTTAAATTAAATTTTCTATAATATATTTAACATGTTAAATAAATGGTTTCTCGTTTCCCCACATTTTTGGTGTTCTCCGTAGAACCCAACACTCGTTCACTATTTAAAAAAATAATCAAAATTTTGCAATATAACGACGTGTTGAAGCTATTTTGATATAAAATCATTTTAAAAAAAATAATAATTTGTTACCTTTTTAAAGTGTTTTTAAGCATATTTTTATTTTTAAGTTTTTGATTTTTTTTTGAAAAGCTTCTACACGCATTTATATGCAAAAGATCAGAAAATTTTAATATTTTTAACATGTTAAAATATTTTTATGATATATTTCACTTGTTAAATAAATGATTTCTCGGTTTTTAACACTTTTTTGTTCCCCACTGAACCCAACCCTAGTTTACTATTTTAAAAATTATTTTTTTTTAATTTTTTGATGTTTTTGCATATAGATATGTGTTGAAGCACTTCTAATAAAAAAATCATTTATGTAAAAAAGAAATTGTTAGTACCTCTTTAAAGTGTTTTTATGTATGTTTTTCTTTTTTATTTTTTTTTTGACTTTTTTTTATTAAAAATAGATGCACATGTATTTATATGCAAAAGATCTGACAATTAAAAAAAAACAATTTAACACGTTAAATTAAATTTTATATAATATATTTAATATGTTAAATGAATGGTTTCTTGGTTCCCCACATTTTTTGTGGTCTCCGTTGAACCCAACCCTCGTTCACTATTTTAAAAAATAATCAAAATTTTGGCATATAAAGATGTGTTTTGAAGCTATTTTGATAAAAAAATCATTTTTTGTAATAAAACAATTTGTTACCTTTTTAAGTATTTTTCAAGCATGTTTTTATTTTATGAGTTTTTTAATTTAAAAAAAAAACTTCTACATGTATTTATATGCAAAAGATCCGAAAATATTATTTTTTTAACATGTTAAAATATTTTTATGATATATTTCACTTGTTAAATAAATGGTTTCTCAATTTCCGACATTTTTTATGTTCTCCACTGAACCCAACCCGCGTTCACTATTTTAAAAAATATTTTTTTTTCAAATTGTTTTATAGTTTTTGCATATAAAGATGTGTTGAAGTCATTCTAATAAAAAATATTTATGTAAAAAAGAAATTATTACCTTTTTAAAGTGTTTTTAAGCATGTTTATATTTTAGTTTTTGAAGTTTTTTAAAAAAACTTCTACATGTATTTTTATGTAAAAGAATCGAAAATTTTAATTTTTTTAACATGTTAAAATATTTTTATATGATATATTTCACTTGTTAAATAAATGGTTTCTTGATTTCCGACATTCTTTGTGTTCCCCACTGAACCCAACCCTCGTTCACTATTAAAACAAAATTTCAGATTTTGTTGAAGTTTTTGCATATAAAGATGTGTTGAAACCATTTTAATAAAAAAATCATTTATGTAAAAAAGAAATTGTTACTTTTTTAAAGTGTTGTTAAGTATGTTTTTATTTTTTAGTTTTTGATATTTTTTATTAAAAATACTTGCACATGCATTTATATGCAAAAGATCTGAAAATTAAAAAAAATATAATAATTTAACATGTTAAATTAAATTTTCTATAATATATTTAACATGTTAAATAAATGGTTTCTCGTTTCCCCACATTTTTGGTGTTCTCCGTAGAACCCAACACTAGTTCACTATTTAAAAAAATAATCAAAATTTTGGCATATAACGATGTGTTGAAGCTATTTTGATATAAAATCATTTAAAAAAGAAATAATTTGTTACCTTTTTAAAGTGTTTTTAAGCATATTTTTATTTTTAAGTTTTTGATTTTTTTTGAAAAGCTTCTACACGCATTTATATGCAAAAGATCCGAAAATTTTAATTTTTTTAACATGTTAAAATATTTTTATAATATATTTCACTTGTTAAATAAATGATTTCTCGGTTTTTAACACTTTTTTGTTCCCCACTAAACCCAACCCTAGTTTATTATTTTAAAAATTATTTTTTTAAGTTTTTGATGTTTTTGCATATAGATATGTGTTGAAGCACTTCAAATAAAAAAACATTTATATAAAAAAGAAATTGTTAGTACCTCTTTAAAGTGTTTTGATGTATGTTTTTCTTTTTTAGTTTTTTTGACTTTTTTTATTAGAAATACATGCACATGTATTTATATGCAAAATATCTGAAAAAAAAAAAAACAATTTCACATGTTAAATTAAATTTTATATAATATATTTAATATGTTAAATGAATGGTTTATTGGTTCCCCACATTTTTTGTGTTCTCCGTTGAACCCAACCCTCGTTCACTATTTAAAAAAAATAATCAAAATTTTGGCATATAAAGATGTGTTTTGAAGCTATTTTGATAAAAAAAAATCATTTTTTTTTGTAATAAAATAATTTGTTACTTTTTTAAAGTATTTTTTAAGCATGTTTTTATTTTTAAGTTTTTTAATTTAAAAAAAAAAACTTCTACATGTATTTATATGCAAAAGATCCGAAAGTTTTATTTTTTTTAACATGTTAAAATATTTTTTATAATATATTTCACTTGTTAAATAAATGGTTTCTCAATTTCCGACATTTTTTATGTTCTCCACTGAACCCAACCCGCGTTCACTATTTTAAAATTTTTTTTCAAATTGTTTTATAGTTTTTTGCATATAATGATGTGTTGAAGTAATTCTAATAAAAAAAATATTTATGTAAAAAAGAAATTATTACCTTTTTAAAGTGTTTTTAAGTTTGCTTTTATTTTTTTAGTTTTTGATTTTTTTATTAAATTGACCTGCGCATGTATTTATATGCAAAGGATCTGAAAAAAAAATTAACATGTTAAATTAAATTTTCTATAATATATTTAACTTGTTAAATGAATGGTTTCTCGGTTCCCCCTATTTTTGGTGTTCTCCGTTGAACCCAACACTCGTTCACTATTTAGAAAAAAAAAAACAAATTTTTGGCATATAAACATGTTTTAAAGCTATTCTGATAAAAAATAATTCTTGTAAAAAATAACGTGTTACCTTTTTTAAAGTGTTTTTAAACATGTTTTTTAATTTTTTGTTTTGAATTTAAAAAAAAAAAGTTTCGACATGTATTTATATGCAAAAGATACGAAAAATTAAAAAGGTAATTTTTAACATGGTAAATTAATTTTTATGATATATTTAAAATGTTAAATTAATGGTTTCTCGGATCACCACGTTTTTGGTGTTCCTCATTAATCTCAACCATCGTTCACTTTATTTAAAATTATTATATTTTTAATTTTTTCAAAGTTTATTATATGAAGATGTTGTGTAGCTATTCTACTAAAAAAGTCATTTTTATAAAAAAAAATTGTTACCTTTTTTAAAGTGTTTTTTAAGCATGTTTTTATTTTTTTTAGTTTTTGAATTTTTCTTATTAAAAAGGCTCTTACATGTATTTACATGTATTTATGTGCAAAAAAACCAAAAATTAAAAAAAAAATTAACATGTTAAATTAAATTTCTTGAATACTAATATAAACTCATAAACAAATCAAACAAATAAGAATATGAAAATTCGAAACTGTTGAAAACGCAAGTGGCCAACAGGTGTTCGACAATTTCATCATCGATGCCACACGCACCATGCCTCGTGTCTCCATTTAGAACCTTTCTAGCCTCCAACGCAACAGCCGCAATAGTCGTCGGTATACTTCCATTCAAAGCCAGCCAAACGAAAGTATTGACCTTCGGAATCGCTAAGCCACTCCATCTAAACTGTTGCACCTGATTCTTAGGTTGCCCACATGCTTTTAAATCGTTCCTGGTCTGTTTAACCGTAAAGTCAACAACCTGCCCGTTACTTGTCTAACAAATCAATACTAATTTAGCCGAAGCTTCAAAAATAACATCAGTCCATAACTAGTGCTACATCATCATCATCATCATCATACTCAGTATATCCCACCAATAGCAAAGCTAAGGTAGGGTCTGAGGAGGGTGAGATGTAGACAGCCTTACCTCTACCCCGTATGAATAGAGAGGCTGCTTCCAATGAGACCCCCGGCTCGATTGTGGTTTTGCATCAAGCCTTGGACATAAGGCACATAACACTCAGCAATTGAGACAAACGCCGATTAGTGCATGCACCCCCTTGTCTTTTGGCTATCAACGCCACCACATGATGCATGATTAACCGTCCCCCTCTTTTAACGTTATTTTCACGAAATTAGTAAAATAACGTTAAAATTAGTGCACTTTCACTTTTGCCCCCCGAGCGCCCACGCATATCTATACTTATCTATACTTATATATATATACATATCCAAAGGACTTCTTAAAGTCATTGAAATTTCTTTAAAACACCCATAAAGCATGATGTACAACCTTGTAAAGCACATTAGAATTTACAATCCCAATTCTACCCTTCACTCAAAAAACACACGGGTACATGAATTTAGGGTTTCCAAAACATCTTCATTATCCGCCCCCATCCTCGTTCCCCTTCTCTCTCATTGAAACCTAAACTCGCAAGGTCTCTTCCCCCTTCGCACACACATTCTTATGGAAATCAGAAGGATGAAGCTTCGATGTAGTTGCAATCAGGTAGATTTTTTCTATTTTGTACTTATAGTTTTCTCAAATCTACCATTCTACCGTTAATTTTGATGTTTTTGGTTGCTTTATTGTAGATGAAGATGGCAAGAAAAACTGTGCAGATCTGAGTTTCTATGCTACATTCAAGAATTTTACAAGCCCAGATCTGAGTTTCTATGCTACATTTTTTTTTTCTGCTGAATGTTTTCTCATATCTAAGGTCATTTTTTGAAGTTTTCGGTTGGTTTGTTGTAGATGAACATGCATTTTAAGCTCAGATCTGAGTTTTACACTTAGGAGTGAAGGATGCGGGTCAGATTGCGGGTCTTGAAGTTCTTAGAATTATTATTGAGCCTACTGCGGCTTCTTTGGCTTATGGTTTTAAAAGGAAGAATAATGAGACCATATTGGTGTTTGAACTTTCCATATCTCCAATATCCTCCATCCGTTCCCCTTCCCCATGCGTACAAAGATGAAATCAGATGATGAATAACTAGAGATGAAGAACAAAAATCGATGAAACTGAAAACACGCAGTGATGAACACCGATTTGAAGAAACCCTAACTGAAGGTTTCTTCCGGTCTTCTCTGCTGTTCAGTGCAACCTAACTCTCTTTACTGTAAGTCTTTTTTTTGTATCCCCCAATGAATTTTGGGTTTACATTTCTGAAATTAGTCTTACCCTTCGTGTTTTGAGTTCCTCAAAATCAACAACTGGTACATGTGCTAATGATATCACCGTTTGTGGAATTTCCAATCTGTTTTTTTTTTTTTTGTGATTTTTCTTTTATATAATTGCAGTCAAGTAAGTGGAACCGAGATAAGAAATTGAGGGTCACTTTGGAGAAGGTTAAGCAGCATAATTTGCAACTTGCTCTGTCAAGCATCTGACTGATAGAGGTCTGTTTTCTTCACATAGTTTATTGAATTTTGTTATACATTTTTTGTTGTTGTGATATGCATTTAAATTTATGAGACATGTTGTGTCTATGTCACAGGAACTATGTTTGGTCAAGTAAAGGGTAAGTACAATGCTAGGTAACTTGTCATTCTATTTGACTTTAAACAGTGGTCATATTCATATCACTTTGTTTTGTTGTTTGAGTCAGCAAAAAGATCTCTATCATGAGCCTGACTGCAAAAATCGCTTGATTGTTGCAAAAAAAAAAACGTGGAGTTAGAGGTTAGTTAATATATTCTTCATTTGTTAGTACACCACATGATACATAGCTTGAACTATATTTTGTAGATGGTTGGTGCCTCTGGGAACAACTTGATGTGGTGTGTTCAATGAAGTCTGGTATTTCCGAGGAGGTCTTGAAGGCTTATGATGGCAATTGGCAACGATTTTCAAAAGCCTTCTCTTATGGCCATTGTAGGCCAGATCTACGATGTCTCACAGCGCTGGTATAATAACATTAGGGTTTAGTTTAATTTTCTATGTTCAATCGATAAATAACACTTTTTGTGTTGATTTGTTGTTCTGGATACTGACTTATAGTCAAAATTAGGGTTTAGAACATGATATAGGGGAATTTTGGTGTATTATTTTGATTTACAATTTAGTAGTAGTGTTTTACCATTAGAATGTTAATATTAGGTATATTCTGTAGTTTTTATTCTTTATTGAAGACGCTGCTGGCAAAGTTGGTTCACAAACAGTAAGGTTGGTCACAAGTGGTAATAAAGTCTCGTCAGACATTTTGCACTTGATTTTGAGAACTGTTAAATGACTGATGGTTTGTGCAGGGAGCATTTGACGTTAGGATTTACTGTTCGAGCTATTGTACAAAGTACTCATAGCAGAATATTTGGTGAAAGTATGGATTTTGATAATATATTTGAGTTTCTTGAACTGTAAATAAACAAACCATTGTATTACTTGTAGATTATGCAGCAAATGAAGCTTGATGACACAATACATGATTGAAGTCGGCGTGAGGAAAGATGCTCACTATGTAGTCCAGCTATGGAAATGTTACAGAGATCATATGCTTGTAGTCTCGGTCTCGTTGCAAACAGTATTCAGGTATGCATTGACCTGGGAAGGCCTAACTTCATTGATTAATGTGTGTTTCTAGATTGGTAAGCCTAACGGGCCGGCCCTGTCTCTAACATAGAATTTATAACAAAAGAGTTCGTAATCTATTAATATTAAAAATTGTATTATACCTTTGGTTTACAATTAACATATATTAAAGAGTGTATTATACCTTTGATTTACAATCTAATTAGCCGAGCTTACCTTGCTTCGGGCTTGGCTCGTTTACAAACTAGCCAAATTCGAGCGAGTTTTTCGAACAATCTTAATTTCAATTTACATGAAATTGAATTGAATGTTTTCTAAATGATTTCAGGGGCAGATTTAGATGTTAATGATCATAGCACTTCAAACAGCAGCAAGGTATCATCTATGCCGCCAATGCCCCACAGTGAAGGTGAGATATTATAGTCACCAAATTTGAAAATTTTTAGCTTTTCTGATCTAAAAATGGCCACCAGTAATTTCCGACCCGATAGCGTGTCGGGAGAAGGCGGGTTCGGGTCGGTTTTCAAGGGCTGGATATATGAACAGTCTTTCATTGCTACTAAGCCCGGAACCGGCATTGGTATTGCTGTAAAAAAGCTTCATGAAGAAAGTTTTCAAGGTCGCAGGGAATGGCAGGTTAGACTCTTTAGTTTTTGTTTTATTTTTGATAGGTAAAATATGTAAAAAAAAAATAGATAATATATAGCTTAAAAAATGGCTCGAATGATTTTTCGGCTTAAAAAAATGCGTAGAATTCTTTTTTGCTAAATAAGAAACGGGTCGAATGCTTTATTGCTAAAAAAGAAGCGGGTCGAATGCTTTTTCGCTTAAAAAGAAACGGGTCGAATGCTTTACTGCTTAAAAAGAAGCGGGTAGAAACCTTTTTCGCTTAAAAAGAAACAGGTCGAATGTTTTTTTTCGCTTAAGAAGAAGCAGGTCGAACGCTTTCTTGCTTAAAAAGAAACAGGTCGAACGCTTTAATGTATATTCCCTTGTACATTCTTGCCCTTAAAGTTAATATAATATTTTTCTTGATTAGTCGTAAAAAGAACTATATATTATTTCCTAGAGGAAAATGTCATTTTCGTCCCTGAGTTTTGGCCAGTTTTGCGACTTTCGTCCAAAGGTTTGTTTTTTCGCATTTGGATCCAAAAGGTGTTAAATCTTGCCATTTTCACCTGGATCATTAACTCCATCTATTTTTCTCCGTTAGGTCAAAGGTATTTCTGTCTTTTTTGTTAACTCAAAGGGCAATTCAGTCTTTTTCACTCTATGTAAAAGACGGAATACCCTTGAAAAAGACCGAATTGCCCTTTAAGTTAACAAAAAAAACAGAAATACCCCTAACTTAACCGAGAAAAAATGAAAGATTTTATTTTTTTTGGATCTAGGTGCGAAAAAACAAACCTTTGGATGAAAGTCGCAAAACAGGCTAAACCTCAGGGACAAAAATGACATTTATCTCTATTTCCTCTTAATAGTCACTTATCAATATTGTTTTTCATACCTCATTAAAACTTATGATTATTTTTTTTCTCACTTATCGTTTTCAAAATTTTTGTGGTTTGGTTGACAGATGGGAAGAGTACCGGGGATATGGACGGGTATGTCGGCTTTCAGGCTGTTTTAAGGCGATCTTAAAATTGTTTCGTAGCAGATCTCGCAAAACAATTCATGCAACTCGTTCGGCACCACTTGGATTCAGTCACAAGCCCGTATTCTCAAGTTTGCTATGAGACCGATCTCTCATATGGGCCAGGCCCAAACTCTACTTTCAGATACCATACATCAGCTACTTCAGCATACCTCGAGTTATCAGATCAAGAAAACATACCTCCAGAAAATAATAATAACAATAAGGATTAGGAAACGACATCGGGAAAGCTTTTAAAAGCCGCAGGAGAAGCTTCGATGACGGTTCCTGAGACACCGTCACCTGATCAACCGCGTGACGGAAGTTTTGTTATAAAAAAGGAACATGGAAACATCATTGAAGGTGGAGCGAGAAAACGGCATCATAGGATGCATAACAATAACAACCAAGTGTTGAGTAATGTTAGTCAAAACGGTTCGCAAGCGGGGTCAACTTATAGTGAGATATGCTCATTGGCTGCACAACATTTTGCGCGTATACGTGAAGTTTTAGTCGAACGAAGTGTAACTTCAGCTTTGAATTCAGGTTTTCTAACCCCATAGTATGTTTTATCATTTTTCTTTTTTAAATCAATTTATATCCTGTTACATTTTCGACTTATGATCTGCATGTTATGTTTTTGTTACAGCTGTGAGCGTCTTATGGTAGCATTGGGACTGGAATTATTTGCTGTAAATGATGAGAAATTTATGGATATGTTTGTTGCCCCTGGAGCAATTGACATTCTTCAGAATGAACGACAGTCTCTTCATAAGCGTCAGAAGATACTACCCTCTTGTTTGACTGAATTCAAGTCGGTCGCAAGATCCCTTTGACTGAATTAAGTCAGTGAGAGTGAAGTGGAAGCCAATTCACTTGAGTTATACGAGGAACCGTTTACTGAAGCTGATAGATATGATTTATGGTCTGCGTGCAAGTTGAGTACATGCGTGTGTATGTTTTTGTCATAAGCTTTGCTAGAGGAAGCTGACAGATATGATTTATGGTCTGCGTGCAAGTTGAGTACATCAGATTGCTCCCGGACACAACTCAAGAGACTTTACGGTCATTGGTGCTGATATGTAATTTTCCCTAACTTGAATATTTATTCTTGTTTTTAAAGCAAAGTTATAGATGTTCTCATTAAAGCTAACAAATTTGCTTTAAAAGTTTTCCCCAACAAATTTTAGCTGCTTGGCTACAAGAAAGACATACATTTCACTTTAAAAAGTCAAACAAAGCATCATCTATTCCAAAAAATTAGATGGTATTCGGTAACAAAAATGAGTAGTTTTTTTTAAATGGTTTTGAATTATTAGAAATGTATCAGTTTTGAAACTGGATGCAGCACATTGGATTTGAAAAGTCAAAGCATGTCTTGGTTTGTATTAATATAACTCTAATGTGTTGTGCAGGCTATTGCCGAAGTAATCTGTGACTGGGTTTACGAAAGAAACACAGCTCAATTGATCGATCACCGGCATATATTGCCTCGACACTGCTAATCATGTCTTAACATACGGTTCATGGATGAAAATGTGTTCCCTAAAACTATGTTATTTGATAAACAATATTGGTCTTATATACGTCACCTAAAACTGTCAATCTGTAAAAACTATGCATACAGGAACTATGTAATTTCTCTCAATATCTATAAATATAATGCATTTTAAAAAGTTAAAAATTTTTAATGCATAAGTTCCTTTTGGGTAAATTGTTTTTTTAAACACTAATTACACTTTAATTCTCTCATCTTTAACCAAATTATAGATAACTAATAATAGTTACACTTTACCCCCTTTTAAAAAAATTAACTATCTCCATGATTTTGGTGCAAGCAAATTTTAAATTTGAGCCAAAACATGTCGTACTTCATGTTCATACATAGAGACATACCCAATAATTATTAAGCATCGCCGGTCAAAGCAAGTCTAGGCTGGTCAACATGTTTATCAAGGAACTTGGGTGCATTTCATATTATAAACCGGTGACGCGGGAAGGTGTATACTCACACCCGAACCCTTTAGTTGATTATTATAAATGTTATTACGTATTAGCATTGGGTGTCATGTGTGGGACGTAACGAGCTTAACATACCGAATTAACACTTTTATGCGTCATTGCTAACTCTGAAACCACCAATCGCCGCACACAATAACCACCAAACGCCATCACGAAACCACCAATCGCCGCACACTGCTGATTCTCCACTGCTGAAGAAGGCCGCAACCGACCCTCAAGTTCTGCTACACTGCCACCATCATCGTCGCACGCCACATCTGAAACTACATCCCCATACATAACCCTAAACTCACCAACCTAAGTGATATGTTTCCCGCCGCATCGCGCGGGTAAACGACTAGTATACATTATATGAGCATACCGCAAGCGGGGCATCAAATTTAATTTAGTTTAAAGCAAAGTGTGGAGTACAAAATACGGATATGAATGAACCTGTAGGTTTCATTCAGATCCGTGAACTCACTCTATTTACAAATTAAATTGTTCAAAGCTTAATATAAACATAAACATACGGAATTGCCATTTCCTTATCTATTGCGCATAAACGAAGAATCAAACATCAACCTGCAAAAAATTGGAACACAAGTTAACAACATTTTAAATGAAAAACTTAACTTTGTAAAACCAATTTGTTTTACATGTAAACTTAATTTGTTTCAAAATAATTCAACTATGTAAAATTATGTAAAACAAATTCATTTAACATGTAAAAAATCATGCTAATTTAAGTAAAATCGCATGAAATTTTGTTTTCTTTCAATGAACACAACAACTACATTCAGGCCTATCTTAAATCCATTATTTATCATCATTTCATTAAATAATACAAATTTGAAAAGCTAACAAACCACACACATCAGAAGGTAATGCAAAAAAGTTGAGTTTTATACAACATTATGGAATTGAAATTACCTGTCATGATTTGAACAATTAATCGAACAAATTACAAGTACAACCGTTCAGATCTCTACCATTACCAATATATTGCACATTTGAATTTTGTTTCTCTTTCTTCGTTGTGGTGAATCACGTGTTCTGTCTACTTTATTCGTTATCGGATTCGGAACCGTCATTGATGACGTCATCAACAGAAAACTGTTTTGCAATCGTTATTTCATATCAGCTCAACTAATGACGAATTGAGGTGAGGCAAATAGCGACTACCGCAGCCGCTTCCGCCGTAAGCGACGGTGGTTGAAATCAGGTCCGTCACAAAGACGTGGAAGGACACCAACTGAATAAGGCCGCCATCATGTACCATTTTTCCAATCGGTGTCGAGATACTCGAATACTAGGCAGAGTAACGGTTTGTCGTTGTGGCAGATCTGTTGAACGGAGATGAGAATGAATATGTAGATTAATATGGAGAGCATATTGAGGATGGAGGCTGTGGCGGATCTGTTGGCGGATCGTTGTGGCGGATTGTCGCCGGAGACGGAATTAGGGCGTGACGGTTAAGAACGGAGGATCAAATGTAACTTTTTAAATTCCAATTTTAACCCTCCGTGTATTTCATTTAGATTTCAGTTTGATGGTTTAAAATTAATCTCAGCCGTTTATTAATTAGATCTAACGGTGATTAAAAGGGTTCCCCGGTTCCCCACTTTTTTGGTGTTCCCCAATGAACCTCACACTATATATATATATATATATATATATAGGGTTAGGATATAATAGAAAGTTTATTTGACTAAGAAGGCTAGGAAGTAATCTTGACCATCCATTTAGTTAATCAAGGGCTAAGATTAAATGAGAGAAATTGAAAGGAAGAAAAGAGGCGCGTGGGTTTGTTTAGGGGCATTCTATTCAATCAAAGGCAATAGTTTCTCTCTCCTCCAATCCCTCCCCCCCCCCTTTTTAAACGTTAATAACTCTTTCATACGACATTATTTTTTTTATAAAAATTGCACCAAAAAACGATCGTTTTTTTATCTTTAAAACGAGTATACTATTGCTATATTTTCGGGAAAAAAACCCAATTGCGTAAAACGCAATGGAAAATCCCAGTTGCGTAAAACGCAATGAAAAAAAAACAAAAAAAAAATGACATTTTTCTAAAACGCAATACACCAAAAACACAAAGAAAAGTCTTATTTGTAAAACGCAATGGCCAGAAAACACAAAGAAATGTCTTATTTCTAAAACGCAATAGCCTAAAAACACAAAAGAAAATGTACTTTCTAAAACGCAATGGACTGAAAACACATAAAAATGTGTTTTACCTAAAACGCAATGCACCAAAAACACAAACAAATGTCTTATTTCTAAAACGCAATGGCTAGAAAACACTTAAAATGTCTGTTTTATAAAACGCAATGGACTGAAAACACATAAAAATGTGTTTTACCTAAAACGCAATGCACAAAAAATACAAAGAAATGTCTTATTTATAAAACGCAATGGCCAGAAAACACTTAAAAATGTCTCCTTTCTAAAACGCAATGGCTTAAAAAAACAAAAGAAAGTGTTCTCTCTGAAACGCAATGGACTGAAAACACCTAAAAATGTGTTTTACCTATAACGCAATGACTAAAAACACTTCAAAAATGTGTTTTTCTAAAACGCAATGACTAAAAACACTTCAAAAATGTGTTTTTCTAAAAAGCAATGGTCAAAAAACACATAAAAATGTCCTAGTTCTAAAACGCAATGGCCTAAAAACACCAAAGAAAGTGTTCTGTCTAAAACACATTGAACCAGGACCATAGTTTTGTCTGTGCTGTGAATTGTCTGAACCAATGCAGTTTACGAATGCAGTTTTCCAGAGGCAATTTACAGAAAATTAACTTTTCTGATACAGTTTTCCAGCTCAACCCCAGCCAGGGGCTGCCGCCCCTGGGACCCTGCTACTAGGGGCGCTGCCCCCGGACCCCCGCCAAGATCGTAAAACGCAATGATTAAATCAAAAACTCAGATAATAAAAATGAAGTTAAAGAATTTCTTACATGGATTGAAGTCGGTTTCTTCAACGATTGACGAAATTTGAATGATTGAAACACTTATCAAAGATCGAATCGAACGGATCGAGTGATTATCTTCAAAATAACCAAAAAAACGAGATTTTGTATGAAATTAAACTGGGTTTACTTCAAAAAAGCTGAAGAACACGTTGATCGGGTGTTTGAATCATTGATTGGTGACGAAAATCGCACTATAATGTAGTGATTATTGAGATAGAATGTGAAGAAATGGTTGAAGATGGTGGGTGTCACACCCCAACCGATGGCGGAATCATCGGGGCACGGCACTAGGCGAATCAGATTGCTCAAGAGAATCCATAACAACTATATGGCGATAATACTTAATACATTCGTTATCCCATACTAACAAATAATACAATCACATAAGTTATCACAGATTTCTTGTCCTCCCGAACAATACAAATCCGACAACCTAGATTTTAGTTGAGTTTCTAGACTCCCTAGCTTGATTTGATATAGTCTGCGATCTAACCTGCAACATACGTTAAAATATTTGTCAATACAAAAGTATTGGCGAGTATACAGGTTTGATAAGTATAGCATAATAGATAAAAGTGTAGCGAATTTCCATATGCAAGAACGTAACACACGACATATATACTCACAAAGCTGATACTACCAACTAAGTCCTCGATGCTCGAATGTGCGATGGCAAACTAGACCCCGTCGGGCGCAATAGTACTATACTAGTCATGGTGGGACGTCGCGAGTATAAGCCCTAGCACATATGCAACTAGCATCACGTATATCTATGCATAACAGTTATTCGCAAGTGATAATTCGATTGATTGAATAATTCGTTTGATAAGTTCGATTTGCTAGAAACGTATGTTACACCCAAAATTCGATTAAAAAGGGGTTCAAGTATACTCACAGTGCGTATTTAGCGAGAATACAACTTGATATACTTGAAGAACAGAGTAAACGATGTATGGTTAAGCAAGATTGCCTTGAAAAGTCACTCACTTGGTCGAATGGTGCTCATCCGTGCGGATTAACATGTTATTCGTCCGGATGACAAGTTATCCGTCCGGAAGACATGTTATCCGTCCGGATAACAGGTGATCCGTGCGGATGATGTGTGATCCGTGCAGATAAGGTGTGATCCGTGCGGATAAGGTGGTGACTCGTCCGAATTGTTGTCCGTTCGAAATAAGTGGTGATTCGTACGGATTGTCATCCGTTCGAATAAGCGTCATCCGTCCGGATGACATGTATTCCGTCCGGATGACATGCACCCGTCCGGATGACATGTATCCGTCCGGATGACATGTTATCCGTGCGGATTACATGTTATCCGTGCGGATTACATGTTATCCGTGCGGACAACACGTCTGTTTCGCGTTCTGAATTCTGTTTCTGAGTGTTTTAACGGAAGAAATACTTGTAGAGTTACCGGGACAGTGTAATCTCGCACTAACACTTGAAGTTCCGTCAATTCCGACCCGCTCTAACGGCCGGGAATCACCCCGTTCCATCAGATCTGGCCGTTCGTGATGGTTCTTCAGGGTTAACTCAAAATCGCACAGTTCCTTGGATAAATACCAAGATTTAGGCGAGATTTGTTACCAAAACATGTGGAAATCACCCAGATCTGAGTCGTTTACGGTGGGATGAGGTCACAACTGGAAGTTCATAAGAACACTTGGTGACATCATCTTGAAACAACTCACATCCGTAGATTTCATGGTTAGAAATTGAGTTTTTTTTAAAAGATAGGATGATGTAGAATGGAGTGTAGATCACGGAAGTACAAGTTTCTAGGTTGAAATCTTACCGGAACGGCGAGGAATCGAGAGAAAAGGGTCTTGAAGCGTGTTTGGTCGAGTGGGAGTTGTCACATCACTGTTCAAGTGATGTGACATGGTATTTATAGGCACAGGGAGCTGAAAGGAGAGGAGATGGGCCATCTGTACGGTTAGGCCATTCGTCCGGATTAGACCATCCGTGCGGATAGGTCTTCCGTCCGGATAGACCATCCGTGCGGATAGGTCTTCCGTGCGGATAGACCATCCGTGCGGATGGGTCATCCGTCCGGATAGACCATCCGTGCGGTCCGTACCCCATTCGAATGTTGCGTTCTATCGATCCAATTTTTGTTACACATTCTCGTACCCGTAGTTATGTATATATATATATATATATTATTAATCACAAAAGGGTCGTATATACGTATCCATATTCCAAAGTTCGATAAATACAATCGGTTTTCCTTTCGAGTATGCGATTATTAGCGACGTTTCACGGCCATCAATGGGGGTAGTATAGGTCCTTTCTTGATGTCATTGTGAACGTTATTTCGTGTAGTGTCACAAAAACTGACGGGGTACCGTTTACTCGTATTGTCATCATCGTCATGACGACTGGAGCTACAACACTCACCCGAGAGTCCTTGTTAGCGTTAATTGTTTACGTTCGACACATCACGGCCACTGAGGAGGGTAGAATAGGTCCTCACTCAATGCCTCCATGAGTGTTAGTGTGATAATAGTGTAGTATAGTGATTTTGTATTTCGAAAATATGCGATTATCCTTCGAATGGCGATATATATACGATATAGTTACATTATGATCCGAATCTCTGGTGCTAGGCGTAACGAGTATATCGAGTGGTAACAACGCACGAAAGTGCGGGTTGTTACAGTCTCCCCTACTTTAGGAAATTTTGTCCCGAAATTAATCCAATAGGTAGACTTCTAAGAGTTGATCTTGTATGGATAGCGATACAGCGAGTGATTTGATCGTAAGTTGACAGCGAGAACGTTTTGAATAAGAGAGATCGACTGCGATATCGAGGAGGCGACGTAAGACAGAAGTATTAATCCCACGAGTTGTCATTCCAAAGTACCTTGTCTTGTGTAGAATTCGTTAGTTCGATGCGATTGTAATTTGAAAGGTTTCTCATGACGTAGAGTTAACTGAGTCGATCGTTAACCAACGTTACAAGAAGCGTTCGTTTTAGATATAAAAAAAAGGAATTTAGGATGAAAAAAAAAATCTTTGAAATTTTTCCTTTTAACGTGCGGTCAACAGAGTCGATGTTAACCGATGTTGCAAGGAAGTTTAAGTTTCTATCATTTTAAGGAATTCGAAAATGAAAACAAGGGTTACGAAAACTCTCCTATGACATGGGTTCCAGCTGAACTCGATGCTGAACCAACATCTCAAGAAAGTCTTGTTTTTGATCTTGAAAAAGGTTTTAAGGAAAAAATTGGACTCATGGAGCTCCCTTTGAACATGGAGTTAAGTTGATTCGATGTTACCTCCACATTGTGAGGAATTTCACTTGTTCCATGGTTTTAATAAAAGTTTTATAAAAATCAGTTTTAACCTTTTGAAAAGGATGATTTAGCATCAAGCCCCACTTGGCACCTTCCCACGGAAGTTTGTTAATATGTTTAAAACACTTATATATATAGGAAGTACCAGCGGCATATCCACCATGCTTTGCCCATATTACTTCCGTTTCGTGAGGCAGTGTCAGGTGTGCCGATATGACTCGGATAGAATTGTGTTTACTCGGCCCAATCGATAGAAAGTCAGACCGAGCATGAGATAGGATCGAATAGATTAATCCAGCGAGTTGATAAGCGAGGAGCGAATAGCGCGTTTTCGATTAGATTCCACATTACACCCACATGGCACGTTTCCACGGGAGTTTGCTAACATGGCGAAACACCATGCTTAACCAGGTTAGCTTTGCCTCGTGAAGCGGTGTCATGTGTACTTAATACCATACAGACTGCAATGAACTCCAAGCGAGCGATAAGCGGTACGCGAATAAGCGGTAGACTATACACGATATGTGATAAGCGATTAGGTGATTAAACGAATATTACAACACAACACTAGCAATGATGGCGATGAGAGTTCGAATTACGATAAGCGGCAGTTGTTGCGTTGCAAGCAACGAAGGTATGCGGTTCGACTTTGATTGATTAACACCACAGAGTTTAACTAACATTAGACCCCACATGGCCTTTTCCACGAAAGGTCGCTGATATGACTAAAACATATGTGCTTAATCATATGCCTTAATCATATGAGCTTCACCTCGTGAAGCGAGGTCATGTGTGTTAACTCAACACAAACACCACGGATAACGATAGGTGACAACGATAGATCGATTCACAGCAAGCGATATAGGTTCGACAAAGATTGCGAGATGCACAAGATAAGCGATTGCAATTAGTCGAGTTTTGTTTCGAATAAGCTCAACGTTACGTTGCGTCGCATCACGGCTATTGAGGAGGGTAGAATAGGTCCTCACCCAACAATACCGTGAGCGTCTATTTGCTTGATTGAGATTCGTTGCAACAGACTTACGACCAGTCTTGCGTCGATGCAATTGTCCTGCGAGGTAGACTCCCCAGAGTCCATCGATGAGGCGATTGCATTGCGTTTGCAGACTTACGACAAGTCTTGCGATGATGCGGTTTAGTTGTTACGCCTTGCGATTAAGTGTAGTGTGTTGAAAATGATCACAATAGTATATAGGTCTAATTACGTTCAACTCCACGTGGCACTTTCTTCACGGAATTTCGGTAGTATGATAAAGCGCACCTTGCTTGGCCTACTACTTAGATCCCGTGGTTTGGTGTCATACTTCGTCGAAACGCTTATGGCACCTTAGAATTTACTACGATCTCCGTGCACTGGCCCAAATAATCCCGTGTGCACCCGTGATTAGTCGTTCCTTGCACGTTTATCGTACCTCGTTCTAAGAGTGTAGTGAGGGTAAAACACATTATTTCGTGATATAGTATTTAGTAAGTGTGTGAATCTAGTCTAAGTGCGATGATTAGAGAGCGAAAGAGAGATCGAAGACGAGAGTTAACGCTATTCATAGTGGCAACATCGAGTAATAGAGTAGGTTCAAAACTTAGAAATTGACGTCGAAAATCGTATCATTAAAACTTCATCCTACGCTTGCTAGGTGCTTGATGTTGAAGACTTTTGCTGGAGCTGTTGTTGTTGTACTCAGGTTCATGGTTCGATGCGGCAGTTGCGGGTGAAGTGACCGTAACGGTTGCAGTTACTACAATAGCGACAGTCAGCCCCAACTGGATGATGGTAGGTGAATGAGTAACACTGGGGATGAGCTCCAGTGTAGGTTCGTTTTGGAAACATCGGAACTGCTTGAAGAGGCTTCGGCTGTGGCAGTTCGGTGGTTGATGAGTTCGGGCTTGAAGTCTTGCGTTTGCGGTTGGGTTTGTCGGTGTCTTGTGAAGAGGTGTCGTTGTTGGAGGATTTGTCTGAGGACTCACTTGCAGAGTCCTTGGCTGATTTGTCGGAAGATCCGTCGGCAGATTTGTCAGAAGAATCGTCAGCTGATTCGTCCGAAGAATCGTTAGCAGATTCGTTGGAAGAATCGTTAGCAGATTCATTAGAAGAATCGCCATCAGATTTGTCAGAAGATTCGTCAGTAGATTCATTAGAAGACTCGTCAACATGTTCGTCTGAAGGATTAATGGCGATTGCTTGATGAGCTTGCTTGACAGGATTTCTTGAGAATAACCCTTCCACGAGTCGTTTGTTGTTGATTTCAGCGGCTAAGCGGTAGGTTTCTTCGATGGTAGTAGGTCTTGCAGCTTCGACAAAATCACCCACACACTCAGGCAAGCCACGAATGTACTTCGCGATGGCCTTCCCCGAAGTGTTGACTTAACTTGGGCAGATTATGCTAAGCTGTTTGAACCTTGCGGTTTAGCCAACATTGTCACCTTCGGTTTGCTTGATTTCCCAAAATTCGTTTTCCAGCTTCTGAATCTCGTGGGGAGGGCAGTACTCTTTCTTCATAAGCTCTTTCAGCTCATTCCAAGAGAGAGCGTAAGCTGCGGAGATCCCACGTTTGTTACGTTCGGCAGTCCACCAGTCGAGTGCTCGTGATTGAAATACTCCGGTAGCACAAGTAGTACGGAAGCTATCGGGACACCCACTTTGACGAAGGGTAACTTCGATAGAATCGAACCACTGGAGTAGTTGAGTCACACCTCCTTCGCCCGTGAATTCCATCGGGTCACAGACTTTGAAGTGCTTGTAGAGAAAAGTAGATTGCGGCTCTCCTGTCTTAACGTCTTCCGAAGCTCGAGAGTGGCTGAGAGAGTGCACTCGAGCGGCAATTTGAGGAATAAGCTTACTCACTTCCTTAGTCACAAGTGATGCAATCCTCTTATCGGCGCTTCGTTTGGCTCTTCTCCTGGCTAGTTGTCTCGAGGTAGAGTTGTTGGAAGGCATCTAGACAGGGAGAGACTTGGAATGAGATTCGATCATAATGATTTTTTTTTTGAGTTTCGTGATGCGATTGAGCGCGTTCAAAACTTGATGCTATAGTATATTAGTAATGCGAATCACATAGGAGCCACATAGGAGACACGTAATCCCTAAGTTCTCACACATTGACTTGTTTGTTTATACGTATATATACATATATCTATATAGGTGTAATTTGTAATCATACGCATACAGGTTGACTTAGAATAGGCGAGGTCGCGTTGAAGTGAGAAAACGAGAGCGGAGGCGATAGATTATGCATTAATTTTGTTGCGAACATTCGGGTTTCGTTTTAGATTGCGATGGCTGTGCGAATTGTGCGTTTATAAAGCAGGGAGTGAAAATCGTTTAATCGAGAAATCGGTAACACATAAAGCGTAATTACGTTCATTAAAGCATAAAATCAGCGAATCGTAGGTTTAGCAAAACATTCGGAATGCCTCGGGTGTTTAGGCGTCGACTACCCAAGGTACCCCAACTATATTCCACAAGTTCGTGCATGCGCGTTGACCTAGAAGACTTCATGCTTCCACTGGGATGCAGCTCATGGCATTCGTCTTCCTAGCCATCACGTGGCTCGAGTTATCAAGATAGTCAAGTCCTTGGTGAGAGCTTTTGGAAAACCAATTTAGAGAGTGGAACGACTTATCAAGGTACGGGTTTCACCCCTGACTTAACAGTTTCGTTCCTAATTGTGGTTATGCTCTTCGAATAAATTCGTGAGTTCCACTAGATTTCGAAATGGAGACTTTTGTCGAGATGTGGAGGTCACTCCTAACTCGATGAAAGGTTCTCGTGCTAGAAAAATGCGCTGAGTGAGCAATCCTATCGAGAGTCCTTGGTTTTCACACCTGATCTTGACTGGATCGCTCGGTTTCGTTATGCGAGTATTTTCGAAAACATGTGTGTTGTGTCGGCCTTAGGAAAGGCTAAGTAGTACTTTAACCTTAGGAAAGGCTTCTTCGTGTGAAGTTGTAGTACGCGGTGTTCACACAAAGTTGTATCTTTTAGAAATTTCGATCGAGAGTATCAAGTAGGCCCGATACAAACCCTACTGGGTTCGTACGAGTCGGCCTGTTGGTACTTAGACTATAGACTAGGTCAATTTCTAAGACGTCGACCCGGACTAGGTCGAGTCTGACCTAATTCCCTATAGTTATGGCTCTGATACCAATCTGTCACACCCCAACCGATGGCGGAATCATCGGGGCACGGCACTAGGCGAATCAGATTGCTCAAGAGAATCCATAACAACTGTATTGCGATAATACTTAATACATTCGTTATCCCATACTAACAAATAATACAATCACATAAGTTATCACAGATTTCTTGTCCTCCCGAACAATACAAATCCGACAACCTAGATTTTAGTTGAGTTTCTAGACTCCCTAGCTTGATTTGATATAGTCTGCGATCTAACCTGCAACATACGTTAAAATATTTGTCAATACAAAAGTATTGGCGAGTATACAGGTTTGATAAGTATAGCATAATAGATAAAAGTGTAGCGAATTTCCATATGCAAGAACGTAACACACGACATATATACTCACAAAGCTGATACTACCAACTAAGTCCTCGATGCTCGAATGTGCGATGGCAAACTAGACCCCGTCGGGCGCAATAGTACTATACTAGTCATGGTGGGACGTCGCGAGTATAAGCCCTAGCACATATGCAACTAGCATCACGTATATCTATGCATAACAGTTATTCGCAAGTGATAATTCGATTGATTGAATAATTCGTTTGATAAGTTCGATTTGCTAGAAACGTATGTTACACCCAAAATTCGATTAAAAAGGGGTTCAAGTATACTCACAGTGCGTATTTAGCGAGAATACAACTTGATTGAGTCGGTTGTGAGTACGTCTGTGTTGATCCTTGAAGAACAGAGTAAACGATGTACGGTTAAGCAAGATTGCCTTGAAAAGTCACTCACTTGGTCGAATGGTGCTCATCCGTGCGGATTAACATGTTATCCGTCCGGATGACAAGTTATCCGTCCGGATGACATGTTATCCGTCCGGATAACAGGTGATCCGTGCGGATGATGTGTGATCCGTGCGGATAAGGTGTGATCCGTGCGGATAAGGTGGTGACTTGTCCGAATTGTTGTCCGTTCGAAATAAGTGGTGATTCGTACGGATTGTCATCCGTTCGAATAAGCGTCATCCGTCCGGATGACTTGTATTCCGTCCAGATGACATGCACCCGTCCGGATGACATGCACCCGTCCGGATGACATGTATCCGTCCGGATGACATGTTATCCGTGCGGATTACATGTTATCCGTGCGGATTACATGTTATCCGTGCGGACAACACGTCTGTTTCGCGTTCTGAATTCTGTTTTTGAGTGTTTTAACGGAAGAAATACTTGTAGAGTTACCGGGACAGTGTAATCTCGCACTAACACTTGAAGTTCCGTCAATTCCGACCCGCTCTAACGGCCGGGAATCACCCCGTTCCATCAGATCTGGCCGTTCGTGATGGTTCTTCAGGGTTAACTCGAAATCGCATAGTTCCTTGGATAAATACCTATATTTAGGCGAGATTTGTTACCAAAACATGTGGAAATCACCCAGATCTGAGTCGTTTATGGTGGGATGAGGTCACAACTGGAAGTTCATAAGAACACTTGGTGACATCATCTTGAAACAACTCACATCCGTAGATTTCATGGTTAGAAATTGAGTTTTTTTAAAAGATAGGATGATGTAGAATGGAGTGTAGATCACGGAAGTACAAGTTTCTAGGTTGAAATCTTACCGGAACGGCGAGGAATCGAGAGAAAAGGGTCTTGAAGCGTGTTTGGTCGAGTGGGAGCTGTCACATCACTGTTCAAGTGATGTGACATGGTATTTATAGGCACAGGGAGCTGATAGGAGAGGAGATGGGCCATCCGTGCGGTTAGGCCATTCGTCCGGATTAGACCATCCGTGCGGATAGGTCTTCCGTCCGGATAGACCATCCGTGCGGATAGGTCTTCCGTGCGGATAGACCATCCGTGCGGATGGGTCATCCGTCCGGATAGACCATCCGTGCGGTCCGTACCCCATTCGAATGTTGCGTTCTATCGATCCAATTTTGGTTACACATTCTCGTACCCGTAGTTATGTGTATATATATATATATATATATATATTATTAATCACAAAAGGGTCGTATATACGTATCCATATTCCAAAGTTCGATAAATACAATCGGTTTTCCTTTCGAGTATGCGATTATTAGCGACGTTTCACGGCCATCAATGGGGGTAGTATAGGTCCTTTCTTGATGTCATTGTGAACGTTATTTCGTGTAGTGTCACAAAAACTGACGGGGTACCGTTTACTCGTATTGTCATCATCGTCATGACGACTAGAGCTACAACACTCACCCGAGAGTCCTTGTTAGCGTTAATTGTTTACGTTCGACACATCACGGCCACTGAGGAGGGTAGAATAGGTCCTCACTCAATGCCTCCGTGAGTGTTAGTGTGATAATAGTGTAGTATAGTGATTTTGTATTTCGAAAATATGCGATTATCCTTCGAATGGCGATATATATACGATATAGTTACATTATGATCCGAATCTCTGGTGCTAGGCGTAACGAGTATATCGAGTGGTAACAACGCACGAAAGTGCGGGTTGTTACAGTGGGTTTTGAAAATGGTGGGTTTTGATGTTACTGGGAAGAAGAAGGTGAGAAGAAAATGATAAGATTGACTAAAATACCCTTCCTCTTTATTTTAAATTTTGTCATATGTCCTAATCCTATTGCTTCCTATACTTCCTACCCAAAATAAACTTCATATTTGATCATCACCCTATATATATATTATTTTTACGCAGTTATGTTTAAACCATACCAATTTACATGAAATACATTTATAAAAAAATTAAAAAGTAAATAAATGAGTTAAATGGGTCATTCTGGGAACCCGTTGGGTCGACACGGAACACCTAGGGCTGTAAACGAACCGAACGTTCAATGAACAATTCATGAACCGTTCGGCGGGAAGTTCGTTTATGTTTGTTCGGTTAGCTGAGCGAACGAACATGAAAAAAAGTCTCGTTCGTTCGACTGCGTTCGTGAACGTTCGGTAATATGTTTGGTTACGTTTGTTCGTGTTCGTTTGATTATATTAAAAGAATAATACATAATAAACAATAAACCTTTTATCTAAACATATTGAAAACTTGAAACACTGTTTATTTCTAAGTTAGCTAAAATTTGGACATTCAAGACATATTTTTGGATAATTATGTCTAAGTTAGTTAAACTTTGAATAGTTATGTCTAAGTTAGTTAAACTTGATTCGTCGTTTGGGGGTTGTAATAGACTTCTTGTATTTTGATTTATCATTTGATGGTTGTATTTAACTACTTATGTATAAAGTTTAAGGTTAACAATGTTTTTATTTTCAAGTTAAATGTTCGTTTACGTTCGTTTTTATTTATCTGCGTTCGTTTGTGTTCGAGACCGATGTTCACGAACTGTTCATGAACAACTGAATTTCCTTAACGAACGAACACGACCATAAACTTATGTTCGGTATGAGTTCATGAACAGTTCACAAACATGTTAATTTTCTTAACGAACGAACACGAACATGGTGTAGAAAAACATACATAAAGTATAATGTATAGTGCCAAATATTCAAAACACGTTGAAACTTGAAACACTTTGAACAATCCTATAAATGAAGTACTTTTAACACAAAAAGTCATCCCATAAAAGAGAAGGTAATATTTGAATCATATTCTCTCTATTGTATAATTTAGTTTCTAAGGGGAGTTATCAATAAATAAAATCGAGCATGTTAAGGGGAGAACGGAAACACGTTAAGCAATCATCATACACATTATGTTGAATTTCTAGAATAATTACACATCTATGAACAGTATAGAATAATCATTAAACCTTTCATTACAAACAGTAAATCTCCTACCCAACTTTAATTTGGTTTAGGTCGGTTTAGGGGAGGCGGGACGGGTGAACTATCACGAGTGATAGGAATTTTCAACGAGTGATAAAAAAAGAACTGCCTCCCCCACCTGAAGTTTATAACGCGTGGAAGTATAACGCGTGGAATTTTCAACGAGTGATAAATTGATTTTGTGTGGGGAATTGTTGGTTGGGGGGAAATTGTTGGGTGTGGTGGTGAGTGATGACCACCCCCACTACAAAATGTTGTGAGTGATAGAAAAATGGTTGCTGACATGGCGGAACATGATTGGATATTGTGAGTGATGGAAAAATGGTCACTAGTGACCACCCCCCTCCCCTTAGTTTTATGTTTTTGATATGAAAGTTTCTTGATCTAAAATTCAAAAACCACCAATGTATTTTAACACCAAAATAAGATTCATAACGGGTATGTTCAGTGTTGGAAAAATCTGGATTGTTAGATATTAAAGTCAAATTAGAGAGCCAACCAAAGTCTGAGGGTGTTTTCTTAGTTCCTTCTAAGTACAGGGGGTAAAGTGTCATTTTCTATTTTAGAGTTTGTTAATGACGGTTAGTGATAGTTAAACAGTATACAGAGCTTCTTGTTCTGTAGATTTAGGATTTCTCTCATTGTAAAGGAACAACAAGTACTTGTATACTAGAGGGTGAAATTTGTTACCTGTAAACAATACACGTTAAAATTTAAAACCAATTCCAAACTTCACAATCAACCAATGTAACCTGTAAACAATCGGGAACAACCGCCATAGAACACAACCCTAACGATCGGAGACAACCACCAGACATCAGGGTCGGCGACGTAGCTCTCAAAGTGCAGTGAGAGAATGAAAGGTTTGAGAATGAGAGAGAAACCTCTCAGTTGATTAAAAAAAGGGGGGGAAGACACAAATACGCGTGTCACCCCACAAAGCCTTAAACGAACACGTGGTAGTCCAGCTCAAAACCCAAACAAAAAAACCCAGACCGCAAAACAACACAGCACAGGTTCAACATAAGAAAGCACACATCACAAATAATGCACAAGGTACAAGTAACCAATGCCTAACATGGTTGATAATTGATATTATATAAATATAAATCCTTTATGACTGTCACTATTATCAGATGCATGCATCATTGTTGCTTGATCTGTTCATCTATTTATCGATTCCAAACTCATCATTTTCTAATCAAAATCCTGATGAACATCAATCTTATTCAAGTAACTCATGGCAAACTGAGAATCTTTGACAACAACCGCAATAGCAAATTTACATGTAAGATGAAAGACGGCTAAAGAACCAACCAAACATATATTTAAGAATGACGACTACTACTTTAAGCATCCATTCGAATGATGCAACGGAGACCTTCACCTTTAAGCATCAAATCAAAGGCTTTGTTGATCTCTGAAAATGGAACTTCATGTGTTATGAACTTCTCCAGCTCAAGTTCCTGCAACAAATCACCCACAAATCCTTCGATTGAGAACTTGTTTTTAATTCATAGTTATTAAGAAATTAATGTGCATTACTTACCTTGTTCATATACTTTTCGACAACAGAAGGAATATCAGATCGTGGTTTATAGTTTCCAAAGAAGGTACCCTTTAGAGTCCTTTCGTTCAACAGATTGATTGGACTTGTCTTGAACACAGCATCTTTATGTGGAACACCCACTAGAACAGCAACTCCCCAACCCTGCACCAAAACTCACCACAAAATATTATAAACAATTTATATATAAATGTACATGCAAAGGGTATGTATAAAGGTGAATATATACATCATGAACACACTCAAAAGCGGAGATCATAGCATCAATATGACCAGTGCATTCAACACTCCGGTCAACTCCTCCATTTGTCATCTCTGCAATCACTTCTTGCACCGGTTTCTTATAATCTTTTGGGTTCACAAACTCTGTAACTCCAAATTTCTTTGCTGTCGTAGCGATAAAAAAAAATATATAAGACTCATCTTTTATTTGATTTGTTTAAACTTTAGATTTCTTGCAACTTACCAAGCTCAAATCTGTTGGCATTGAGATCAACTCCAATGATCCTTGAAGCACCAGCAATTCTTGCACCTTCAGCAGCCTAATTACAAATAATTCATTACCATTTTAATCACTTTCATACAAATTACAAGTTTGGGAAAACTTACAGCAAGTCCCACAGCTCCCAAACCAAAGACCGCCACCGAAGAGCCTTTTTTTGGTTTTGCGACATTTAGAGTAGCTCCTAGCCCTGAAAAACACAAATTATAACTAGGTTGCATTAAAAAAAAAACAAAAAAACAAAACTAGTGTGATTTTACCTGTGGAGATTCCACAGCTGAGAATACAAACTTTATCAAGAGGGGCAAGTGGATTGATCTTCGCAAGACATCCAACATGAACAACCGTGTACTCGCTAAAAGTAGAAGTCCCCACAAAATGGAAGATGGGTTTGCCGTTGATCGAGAATCGAGATTTCTGATCGTGAAGCATGACTCCCCTGTCGGTGTTGATCCTGAGAAGGTCACACATGTTGCTCTCTTCGGACTTACAGTGAGCACACTCTTTGCATTCTCCGGTGAAAACAGGAAGCACATGATCCCCTGGCTGTAGATCAGTCACTCCTACCCCAACACTCTCCACAATCCTGTTCATGTAAATCGAAATCGATCAGATTGTTTATTTCAGGCTGAAACAGGATTACAGACCCTTTTGAATCTGATACAGGAATTGAACTCACCCTCCAGCTTCATGTCCAAAAATTCTAGGAAATACAGGATTTTGCCCCTGCAGTAATTAAAGATTTAAGATTTTATAAATTAAAAAAGTTTTAATACTAAAAGGATTAACTGAACTTAAAATGCTTACTTTGGCTTCCCAGAAGTAAACATCAGTGTGACAGAGGGAAGTGAAGAGGATCTTAATCCGGACTTCCATTTTCTGCGGTGGCGCCACCTCCACTTCTTCAATCACCAGTGGTTTTCCGGCTTCCCACGCCACCGCGGCTGCGGCATTTTAAGGAATATTAAGAGTTTCGTAACACTCATTAACGATAGAAAAAATTACATAAGAATAAAAAGGCAACAAGCTGCGCCGCAACCCTCTTTTGAAACAAACAGATATATCGAATATGAATGAATGAATGAATTCCTAATTACCTTTGCATCGAATCACCTGGCCTGCAGTGGTGGGCATACTTTTGTTTGTTGTTACTTGATCGCTAGAACAGCGAATATTCTTGAAACGAGATGAATTGGTTTTGATTATTGCTTGAGAAGAAGAAGAAGAAGAAGATATAGTCTTGAGTAGAAGACTGGTATTTATAGGATCGAGTGAGCGCGTAAAACTTATCGAGTCAGAGGGTTTGATTTGAGTTTGTAGAATCTGGTAAACATGAGGAGGCTTACCTTTGCATCGAATAACTTGGCCTGTAGTGGTCGACGACATAATTTTGTTTCTTGTTACTTGATCAGAGATTTTTGTAATGAAGATGTAGTATGAATAAACTGGTATTTATAGATCGAGTGAGAGTGGTTGATTTGTGTTTGTAGAATCTAGTAAACAAGAGGCTCCTTCATAAACAGAGCTAAAAACCAGCTACCAGGTTTTTATTTACCTGGTTTTCTTTTGATCCACACATAGGCAACTTGAACATAAAACCCACTGTTTAAAGATAAGAAACTATTCATGCATATGGGAATTTAATTATTATTATTATTATATTATCATTATTGTATTATATTATTATAACTATCATTAACTTTAATGTTTGATCTTTTAAAAATGCAAGAGAAGTGTTTTATTATTAAAGAACCATCTTGATAAATTTTACCAGGATCGAGTTTTTATCAGGGAGTTATTTTGGTATAGAATCGTGAGCTAATTTACATACGATTTATGCAAACACAAACATAAAATTGCAAGTTTACAAAAGAGTAAATTACAAAACGCGTCCTTTATGTTGACACCAGATTACAAACTATGTCATTTATCTTCAAAAAGTACAAAAAACGTACTCGATGTTTGCAAACCCTTGCACATTATGTCCTTTAACCCTAACTCAGTTAGTTTTTATGGTTAAATTTAATCAAATGGACCCCACATTAGAGTATTTTGGTAATTTTACCCTAAATACTAAAATAAATGATCAATAAAAATAATAAAAAAATATTTTAGAAAAAATTATACATACACACATAAATACATCCGCCTCCCGTGGCCCAGTGGTATTTCCCATGGGGCAAAGGTCGGCCGGTTTCCTCCTTGGAGGTCTCCGGTTCGACTCCCACTCGGGTCTCAGGGGGGGACGTCCCAATGATGGACCGTATCCTACCGAGGCATGGTGCGGTCTTGAGGGCAACCCGGTTTTACCCAGCTGTTACCCCAGCGAGTCTCTCGTGTGGGGGCAGTATGGTTTCCGGGCGGAAGTCAGCTCACGCGGCAGGCCGGGGCCCAATCGAACATCGCGTCCGCAGATGCGGGGCTGACGGGGGAATGTCTTTGACATAAACCCGGTGACCAATGGTTCAGTACATAGAAAGTCACCTTCCAAAAAAAACATACACACATAAACACCCCTACTTCTCTCTTTCTAACTACCCTACCAGGCTACCACCACCATTTACCCCACTGGCGACCACCACCTACCCAACCATCCATCACCACCCACCTGCCACCACATAGCCAACAACACACGGTGACAGATGCCGGAGGAAAACCCTATCAGCATCACACACTACCAGACTCCACTAGTGTTACAACCCAATCGCAAAACCCACCACCGTCGAGCCCAATCTACTGCCGGACACACCCAATCGCAGAACCAATGGCGGCGCTCGTACGGACCTCCGTCCCCACCACCACCGGCGATTACCGGACACACCCAATCACAAACCCCATGGGGGCCTTGATACGAACCTCCATCCCCACCACCGTTGATTTTTTGTTAAGTTGAAGAAATAAGCTTTGGATCTGATTTTCTGTTATGATGAAGAAATGGGCTAAAAATACACAATTTTTTATTGTTTGAACACACAATTTACCCCCCAAGATCTGTGACATTATTCACAGAAAATGTAATTTCTTTGAATTCATGATAAAATGTTTCACAGATAGGAGACCCAATTTTGAAATCTTTGAATCTAACTCTTTGTGTGTGGATGTGTGTTAGGGAAGATATGTTTGTTGCTAATGTTTTTGGTGGAATTGGGTTTAACGGTGGTGGGTTGTCATATGTATATATACTAGTTTTTGCCCCGCCCGCGTTGCGGGGCAATAAGCCAAATATTTCTCTCTCACAACATGTATATCTATACAGAGGGCAAAATCGTTATTATATTTTAAACTGGAGATGAAATCATAATTTTAAACTGAGAGCAAAATCACAATTTTGAGCTAGGGGGGAAAACATAATTTTATTTTGAACTGTGGACAAAAACGTAATTTTGAGCTAAGGGCATAATCGTAATTTTGAGCTAGAGGAAAAAACAACATTTTATTTTTAACTGGGGGCAAAACCGTAATTTTAAACGGAGGGAGAAACCGTAATTTTAAACTGGGAACAAAATTAAAAATGAGTTTTTGAACCGAGGGCAAAAGCGTAATTTTAAGCTAAAGCAAAATTATAATTTTATTTTGAGCTGTGGGCAAAAACGTAATTTTAAACAAAGGACGAAAGCGTAATTTTAAATTGGGAATAAAATAAAATTAAAAATGAGTTAGTCCAATAGGGAAGTGACAGGCAGGTAATAATTTTGAGTTAGGGGGAAAATATAATTTTATTTTGAACTGTGGACAAAAACGTAATTATGAGCTGAGGGCAGAAGCGTAATTTTGAGCTAGAGGGAAAAACAACATTTTATTTTGAACTGGGGGCAAAAACGTAATTTTAAACGAAAGGCGAAAACGTAATTTTAAACTGGGAACAAAATTAAATATGAGTTTTTGAACCGATGGCAAAAGCGTAATTTTGAGCTAGGGGAAAAGTTATAATTTTATTTTGAGCTGGGGGCAAAAACGTAATTTTAAACGAAGGGCGAAACCGTAATTTTATGCTGGGAATAAAATTAAATTAAAAATGGGTTGGTCCAATGGGGAAGTGCAAGCCTGGCACTATTCCCCTTAGGTTGTAACTGTATATGTAGGGAATGAACGAGGAAGGGGAATGGAAAAGACAATAATGCCCTAACATGGGTCTCATGTGACTAGATTTAATTATAAAAATAAACTGAGTTAAGGTTAAAGGACATAACGTGTAAGAGTTTGTAAACATCAAGTACGTTTTTTGTACTTTCTGAAGATAAATGGCATAGTTTGCAATATGGTGTCAACATAAAGGACGAGTTTTGTAATTTACTCTTTACAAAATTACCTTGTTGTAATGATGAGCATTGATCTTTAGTTTCAAAAGATTTTTTCTTCCATTGTGTCTTTTTGCTACATGTACGAATAGAAGCAGTGGCAGAGTTTAACCAAAAATTTAGCGAGAGAGGGGTGGGGGGATCCTATATAATTTTAAAATTTTTCGGACGAAAAATCAGAAATTTTACACTTTTAACCAAACATGGGGGGGGGGGGGTGCACCCCCGGTTCCCACTAAGCTGCGTCACTGCACAGAAGAACATGTATGGCCTACACACACACACGTAAACATATATAGGGAAAGTGTTAAATAAAATATCCCTTAACGTACAATATGTATGAGATAAAATTATAACATGCGTAGTTAGGTTTATACATGCGTGATTAGGTTTTTACCACATGCGTGATTTCTGATTTTGTACATGCATGATTATATTCATGCGTGATTATGGTTTTCAACATGCGTGATTTATGGTTTTTAACATGCGTGATTAGGGTTATGATCTCGTGCGTAATTTCATCTTGTATGTATCGTACGTTAAGGAATATTGTACGCTAACTCACCCCAACATATAAAAATTTAAAAAAAAAATCATAAAATGCTAAAGTGTTGCTAAAGATTAATCATGGAATGGAATAAACATATGAAGTGCGTAATCATATTCCGATGATACAAAAAATAAATTTATTTTTAATAAAACTCCAATTTCAACAACTATTTTTTAATTTGTTAGATACAAATAATATTAACAAGTTTACAGCAACTACCTAACAAAACAATATTTAGCGAACAAAAACGTAAAATACAAAAAAAAAAAAAAAAAAAATCTAGAGTTCATCATCGTCGAGTGATCAAAGTACGTAATTATACTTCGCTGAAGTCCGAGATGTAGGTACATGTAAAAGCCATTTACATAGGGTTGAGATGAGTATCATACCTAGGTACATGTAAAAGCCATTTACATAGGTTTGAGATCAGTATTATACTGGAATACCGAAATTAAAATGAGTAAAAACACAAAGTGAATATCGTGCTGATTATGGTGGTACAGCAGTGATTCGATGCATGTAGTGCAACTCAAAACATCATAAGTTTAAGTCTTGTTAAGTCTTAACACGTCAGCCAATGACCTTGTGGTCCAGTGGTGGAAAGTGCTTGAGTTCTCAATTGAGGCTCAGGTTCGATCCCCATTAACTGCAAGTGAGGTGGTAAGGTATACCCACCTTGGTGGGGTTCCTGACTGGGTCACGGGTTCGAGCCTGGCAGTTGGGATTAAGTTTCCACGAGATGCGAGGAAGGGCTCTGCACTGCATTCCCCCTCATTCGAACCCGGGTGGCTGTGCTTCCGATAAAAAGGGTTGAAGTGCAGTTGGTATTTGGTTTCCAATCGATCTACACCAATCAAAAAAAAGTCTTAACACGTCAACCTTTTTCTGAAAGAACAATAATATTTAATTTCACAAGCCTTAATTGCTTAAATACAAAATTTAGGATGTTACTATCTCCTTGTTGGTTGCACATAAAACTTTTACCACCGCTTTTTCCTTTTATTAGGCATTAAACAACATGAACCAATAATAACAATACAATGAACAAGAAATCAAAATCTGACACTAGTAAAACAAAATGAAAACAAAGAACCTTAAAAACCTTATGTGATGAGAACAAGGGAAGCGTGTGTGTGAGAGAGAGAGAGAGGGGGGAAGGTGTAGCAAGTGTGTAGGAAGCCATCAAGTGTTGCCACATGTCCTTCAGGAGCGAGGGTAAATATGTCCAAAACATTTTTAAGAAAACAAATATCTAGCTAGAAAATTTGCAAACTCATGATGCACTGTTGCGCTGTAAATTAAGAATATGGATTCATACACCCTAAAATTAGGCATTTAACCATCTTACTTTTTTTTGCCAGATAGATTAATGAGACAGTCAACTAACTTTTTTTATCATTGTTAATGAGACAAGTGCTTCTTTTTTTAATACCATCTTGTTTTTCATATTATTTTATTGAGTACCTTTTTTAGCACCACCTTATTTTTAATATTAGTTTGTTGTTTACTATTTTTGTATGGGAATATGAGTTTTCATTTGTTTATTTATTTATTGAGTGCTTCTTTTGTAGCACCACCCGTGAATTGAATCATGCTGACCACCAATTTGGGCTGTTTCACGAGGGGGGAGGGGTGTGGGTGGCCTGGTTGCAGTGGCGAAGCTTCCGCCCCCCCCCCCCCCAAATTTTCCGAAACCGAGGGGTGGAAACGTATATACCTAAAAATTTTCTATACGAATTACTATTCATAACACTACGCATCGAAAAGTTCGAGGGGTCGGGCGTCCCCTCAGACTTCCACTAAGCTGCGCCCCTGCCTGGTTGTGACATGAAATGCCCATATCACACCCAATTACACATGATCATATATAGTAGTTATATTTATAACATAATAATAATAACTAGTGTCATACCATTTTTACTGTGTTATTTCATAAAAGTTGTCGAAAACCATAATGTTTATTATGATATGGGGAAGGATCTACTAAAAAGTGGATTTTGTCTAAGTAGTCTAAGAAGGATTGTGATGATGACATGTGGCACTCCTAATAAGTAGGAATGAAAGGCATTTTGGTCCTTATAAATAGTTGTAAAAATGACATGCGCCACCCTTTTTTTTAAAAAAAATACAACAAAAAAATGTAGTACAAAAAAATTTAACACAAAAAATCTAGTACAAAAAAATATAGCACAAAAAATGTAGTACAACAAATATAGCACAAAAAAATCTAGTACAAAAAAATATAGCTCAAAAAATCTAGTACAAAAAAAAAAAATATAGCACAAAAAAAATCAGCAAAAAATGTAGTACAAAAAAATCCAGCACAAAAAATTGAAAAAAAAAATTTAAGACAAAAATTAAGCACAAAAAATTTAGCACAAAAGTATAGTACAAAAATATAGCACAAAAAAATGTTATACAACATATTTTAGTGGGTATTTTTAGTCTTCATATTTTATATAGCAATATGGTACTCAAATTAAAGATAAAAAGACGCTCGATTTTACGGTGAAATTTTTATGAAAAAATAACGTCGTATAAAAAAGTTATGAGCGTTTAAAAACCGAGGGTGTAATATGCATGTGCCTTGCATGTGGAGAGAGAAAGTCTATAAATATGATTTTCCCAAGATGCCCCTGCACTCCTCCTTTCTCCTACACTTTCATCTTAACCATTGATTTAAAAAATGAATGGTTAAGATTCCTTGTCATCCTATTTAGGCAAAATAAACTTTTTATTTGATCTTACCCCTATTATGATATATATTGCCAATTTTAATATAAGTATATTTCTAATACATTAATTCAAAAGTGTGAGAAATGTATTATAACACTATATATAACACCATATAAACACCGTATAACACTGTGTAACACCATATAACACCATGTAACACTATGAACATTATATAACAATATATAACACTATACATCTATTATAGACATGCTATCAGACAATATAGTGTTATATTTGTTATATAGTGTTACATAGTGTTATATGGTGTTACATAGTATTATATTGTGTTTATATGGTGTTATATAGTGTTATACTGTGTTTATATGGTGTTATATGGTGTTATATAGTGTTATATATAGTGTTATAGTACACTTCTCACACTTCTGAATTAATGTACAGGATCCTCTACCTATCTAAATATATACATATACTGCAACTCAACTAAAAGGCCTAATAAGAAAGGTATGGTCCGCTGTTAATTCTATAAAAAAAAATGGCGTATTTGTAGGTAACGATGTTTTAAACCCATATCCCCTGTAAAATACTAATGCATCATTGTTGAAAAAATCCTGATGCGCCTACTTCAAAACTACTCGATATTATGATGCAATTAGTATTTTTAATAATGACATATAAAAAGTTATGTACGTTTAAAAAATTGTAAAACAAGGAAAAAGTTCACAACTGATCTACATTACCCTTTTTGTTATTGCCGAATCAAACAACATTTATTTTGGTCATTGATAATTCTTGATCAATGATTCAAACATTCATCTATTTTTTCTTTTTTCCAAATGTGTGTTAATAGAAAAAATAATTATCAAAATTAGTGATTTAAAAAATATTTACTAAAATAGGTATTTTATATCTTTATTTTTAACTAAGTTTTTTCTTTCTTCCAAATGTGTGTTAATAGAAAAACAAATTATATCAAAATTATTGATTTGAAAAATATATACTAATAGGTATTTTTATATCTTTATTTTTAAGTTATAAAGATAACCGCTCCTTTCAAATCGATCGGCCCTCCTTCAAGAAACGTTGATCTGGTTCCTTGTGTTCGTTCTCCGATCGCATGTTCATTTTCATTTGGTCAACCATAGATTTGGTTTCATTTCTTCAAGCATAGGTTTGATTTCGTTTTTTTAATTCTAGGTTCGAAGGTTAAATTTCGGCGAAGTGTTCTATGTGTATAGATACGTTGCTCGGGGCTGGTTTTGGTTTTTCGGTTGTAAGTTTGGTAATTTTCGCTACAAAGATGTGTTTCTACCTTCAAACACAAATTCTTGATTCTACACAGGGTGCAAAGTCACAAAACTAACTCAAAAGTTTTTTGGAATTTGTCGATCTTTTATCATTTTTTAGGAGTAAACTTATATCATGTAAGTTAAGTGTATAAAAACCAAATAAATTATATATAACTCTATTTTTCAACATTTTTGTGCAATAAGAGTTGTAACTTGTGTTTATTTGGTTTTTTTTATTTCTGTGGTTTATTTGGTACACACGTGTCTTTCAATCCCCATCTTCAAAGAAGACAGAGAAAGAGATACATTAACACTTTAACAGAGAAAAAGGGAGTTACGGAAGAGAAAGCCAGATCAGGAAGTGTCTCCGCCGATCGGTTCCCGGTACGTGAAGACGGTGGCGGCTCAATGGTTTTCCAGTTGTTATTTTTGGAACCGATGAGTCTCCGGCGACGACTGTTCTCCGACCACCGTCCGGACTTCTTCGACGACGTCATTTTGTCAGCCGGCACATCACAAATAGGTATCTTTTGCCGTCTCTCAAAATAATATTAACTCAGTATAGTTACAGAGTTTTATCTTATGATCTATAAGTGTTATTGAACTCATTATTGAGATTTATTTCATTGTTTGTGATTATAGTGATAGCCTAACCATACATTTGTTTTAAAATTTACATGCTATATTACCCGGTTCATAATCTTATCAACTCATGTTTTGGTTTTTGGTTTCCTGATAGCTTTATATCAGCGCCGAAATGGGATTCCATTGACTACCAAGGCTGCAACAAATTTCATACGTAGTGAGCTTACCACACCGTTGAGAAAGGTATAATCTCTTAATCCTTTTAAATATTTGAGTACTCTATAATAAGTGTATGGTCTATCTTGCTTTCTTTATTGTCCCGTTCTGATGATATTCTTTTTTATTATCACATATTTGAAGGTACAGATTGTTCATTCAAATGTTAATTATATGTTTCATACTGTAATTAGCAATGATGAACTAATTTTTATATAGGAGAGGTGGTAATTCAGTTATTTTGTTTGCTCTGTTGTTTATTCTTATATGCAGATCAAGTGTTTGATTAAATGATTGTATGTACAGTTTACGGATCAGTTGAAAATGCGTGGAAATTAGGTACATTGAAACAATACATGGTCGAGCGAAGCAGTGAAGTGACATTCGCGGATAAATTGTATGTATGTATTTATAAGTGTATATAATGTTATGAGGTTGCTTATCAAGATTGCTACTTTTGCCAATAAGCTTCCATTAAAAATGAGTCCCAGTAATCAGATTTATCACAAACTAAAAAGAAGTGTTTGTTGTTTGTACGGCGGTTATGGAGGACGGTCTCTGATTGGTAATTCGTCTTCCAACGAGCTTATCGTACAGCCGGTTGATAGTATGTCGATATCGGGACTTTTACTATTGGAGTTATAGGTATATAACACTCTCTCTAATGTACATACATTTACTTTTATCTTTATACATGATTAGAAATTGAGAATATAACATTTCATTGCATGCTATAATAATGATACAATATAGCTTTTGATGCCATCACCATCCATCTTTATCTTTCTTTTTTCATTGACAAATCTCAAGTCAAATTGCTCATTAGGGTTCCATGAATAACCTAAATTAAGAGGCTTTTCGTTTCCATTATAGCTACAAGCTCATTTCATGACGATGAAGATGGACTTCTCATTTAGTGTAACACTGTATCTGCTTTTCATTGATCCTGCACTTTCACTTCCATTGAATTCAAGTAAGTTTTTTTTTTTTTTTTTATATAAATTACCATCAAGGCCATTTTAAATCACCGTTTTTAATTCCCTTATGATGATTTTACATATGTAGTTACTTGTTTAATGAATCTTGAACTGTTTGTAACATAGGCACCAATTACAACCAATGACTCCTCTGGCTTTATATAATCACAATGGTAGTTCATGCTACGATTCTACTGATGACTCGAGTATTCGGAAGTAGTTTGAGTCCATGAATATATCTAAACCTGCTCGTGCTTCTGTTCTCAAATCGATCCTCTATTCGGTATGCACTCTATAACATAGATTCGTGAAACTTGATTTAAAGAAAGTTGTGATTTTTCCCTATGTGGGGGCGTATGCATGGTATGTGTTGGTGCTTTTCATAAGCTATTGCTCATGCTGCAGGTCAACTGTGGTGAACAAACAAAGGTGAAGGCCACTGAGATTTTGAAGTTGATGAATGAATACAAGAATAAGTTGGGATGTTTTTATTCTAGACATTACAAGTATCTCAGAAAGTTTAATCCAATCATTTTTGCTTTTCTTTTTGTTTTTTTTTTTTCGTTTTCAATATCCGTTACGTGGGTGTTTTTTTATTTGATAAATAGAAAATATGAGACTGTCGTGTTAACAAAACCTAGGGGCGTGTTGGTGTTAAACTATCGGGTGACCATTGTGGAATTCGCAGCGCAACGCACGCAGGTTTAGATATTTCAATGTAATTTGGATTTTTTTGATGAAGAAGGATGATAAGAAAGCAACACATTATGGTGATGTTCTTCACCTATTTATACACATATGGCCTGTATTTTTTCCTATGTTTTCATTTGTTATATATCAAATAGGTGGTGTATTCGAAATGTAATCAATTATGGAGTTTGTTTATGTGTTTAAACGTTGTACTGCTGAATAACACTTTATGAACATTTTGAACTTAGCGTTTATGCTTTATTCATATATATTACGTCTTAAATTCTAAGCCCTGGTCCGCATCGCGGCCGGGTGCTTCCATCTAGTTATATCTTAATGAAGTGTGTTTCTTATGTGACTATAATCCACAAAACTTTGTGGATATTAATACTAAAGAAGGTGAAAATTGTAAAATACCAAACTCTTTATCAAAACTTATTGTCAAAATTAAGATCCTAACTCTTAAAAATCTATGGTAATTTCATCTATATACGCATATAAAATTATGAATTGATATATATTTTTTACTCTTAGTTAAAATAAATTATATCTTAATAAAGTGTGGTTTCTGATGTGGCAATGGTTAATAGGTTCAATACTCCCATGGCTGTCACTGGGCATCATTGATGCTTGATCTATTCATCTGTTTGTCAATTCCAAACTCTTAAATTTTTAATTAAAATCCTGATGAACATTAATCTTATTCATGACAAACCGAGAGTCTTTTGACAACAGACCTCAAGAGTACATTTACATGTAAGATGAAAGACGACTAACAACGTATAAGTAATAACATAACGCATATTTAAGAATAACGACTTTCACTTTAAGCATCCATACGAATAATGCAACGAAGACCTTCACCTTTAAGCATCAAATCAAAGGCTTTATTGATCTCTGAAAATGGAACTTCATGTGTTATGAACTTCTCCAGTTCAAGTTCCTGCAAAAAAATCACCCACAAATCCTTCAATTTCCACTTCCTTTTTTTGTTACTAATTTTAAACTAAAAAATCAATGTGTTAGTTACCTTGTTCATATACTTTTCAACAACAGAAGGAATATCAGATCGCGGTTTATAGTTTCCAAAGAAGGTACCCTTCTGAGTCCTTTCGTTCAACAGATTCATGGGACTGGTCTTGAACACAGCATCTTTGTGTGGAACACCTACAAGAACAGCAACACCCCAACCCTACACCAAAATGGAAGATGGGTTTGCCGTCAGTGGCGCAGCATGTGAGGGGCCGGGGGGGGGACGTCCGCCCCCCGGGATTTTTCGCTCAGTAGTGTTATATATGTAATTTTCGTATAGAAATTTGTGGGTATATACGTTTTCACCCCCCCGGTTCTATAGAAATTTTTGGGTATTCTATAGAAATTTTTGGGTATATATGTTTTCACCCCCCCGGCCGAAAAATCCAAGCTTCGCCACTGTTTGCCGTTGATCGAAAACCGGGATTTTTGATCATGAAGCATGACTCCCCTGTCGGTGTTGATCCTGAGAAGGTCACACATGTTACTCTCTTCGGACTTACAGTGGGCACACTCTTTGCATTCTCCTGTGAAAACAGGAAGCACATGATCCCCTGGCTGAAGATCAGTCACTCCTTCCCCAACACTCTCCACAACCCTGTGTTGTTCATGTTAATTAAATCAATCAGATTATATAATTCAAACTAATAAAAGTTACACAACTTTGTTAATTAGAAACAAGAATGGAACATACCCTCCAGCTTCATGTCCTAAAATTCTTGGAAATACAGGATTTTGCCCCTGTATTAATTTAAAATCAAGATTTGATAAATAAAATAATAATAATAAAAATAAAAAGATTTGGAAACTGAAATTAGAATGCTTACTTTGGCTTCCCAGAAGTAAACATCAGTGTGACAGAGGGAAGTGAAGAGGATCTTAATCCGGACTTCCATTTTCTGCGGTGGCGCCACCTCCACTTCTTCGATCACAAGCGGTTTTCCGGCTTCCCACGCCACCGCGGCTGCGGCATTTTAAGAGTTTAAGTTTAAGAAACATCATCAAACATGAATGAATTAACAACTTCTTACCTTTGCATCGAATAACCTGGCCTGTAGTAGTCGACGACATACTTTTGTTTGATCGCTGAACAGATAATATATTCTTGAAATGAGATTAGATTGTTTTGGTTATTGCTTGAGATGAAGATGAGGTCTGAATAAACTGGTATTTATAAGATCGAGTGAGAGCATTTGATTTGTGTTTGTAGAATATACTAAAGTAAACAATAGGCTACTCCAGAAACAATGCTAAAAACCAGACAGCCACCAGGTTTTCTATTTGGCTGGTTTTCTTTTGTTCCACACGTTGACAACTTAAACCCACCGATTAAACAAAACAACAAACTAGTCATGCATGCATATGGGAATTTAATTATGTACTAGATTATAAAGACTATTATTAACTTTAAACTTTATTCTTTTAAAATTGAAAGAGAAGTGTTTATTAAAGAATCATCGAGATAAATTTATTCCGGGAGTTCTTAATAGGGAATCATTTTGGTATAGAATCATGAGAACTATATATTATGTAAGTAGTGTGTGACGTCTTTTAGAAGAATTGAGATAAGTTGTTACGTATGCGAATTACATATTACATAGTTAAAACATAACACTAGCTTAGACATTTTATATGTTTTTCATAACTTTCTTACTTAAATCGGTTCGATATTAAGGCTACTCGGTATGGGTGAGACTGATCCTTGGAGGATAACCCTCCACGTCAGCGCCATGTAGATCGTGTGTGAGGATGGAGCTAAGGAAATGGGAGATGAGCCTAAAATATATATTTATATGTTGTATGTATATGTGTGTGTGAGAAGGGAATGCAACAACTTTTGTCCTTATGTGCCCGTCTCCATCGTCCGGATCTCGACGAATACGACGACGCCGGGCCTCCAGAATTGGTGTGGGCGGCTCCGGGCCACGACAAGGCTGGGACGGTCCCCATACTGTCTAGCCTAAGTTTCTCAAATTATATAGTTAGAAAGTGTTATTTTTCCAAGAGAAAAGAACAGTTAAAAAACAACAAACCAAAAAAGCCAAACTTATTCCATGGCCCACCAACTCCTATAAACTCGCTCAATGCTCTACTTTATATAAAGTTCATTAGTTGTTATGAAATTTACAATTAGTAATTTAGTCGTCCTCAAACACTTCATATTGAGTAACAAATAATTCGTATATTCATCAATATGGGGCTAACCCATTTAGTAGAGGCACATGTCTCTTAGAGAAGAGGTTAAAGATTCAATCCTGGACAAAGATGAGTAATGTAAAATTATTGGTGTAATAAAGTATGAGCAAGTGTAATAATAATAACTCGCTATTATATAATAGTATAATTTGCAACATATTGATGTTGTGGGAGTTTTACATTTTGCATAAGGTGTGTTTTGTGCTAATATATATGTTGTATGTTGTGTAATATTGTTTGTAAAATACTTTTTAAAGCCCAACCAGACACGCGCCACAATCCTCCCTCGTATGAACAATATGAACAATATTCGTATATAAGGGTTGTTATTAGGGAAAATTGTTGTATGCTGAATTGTTGATGATGTCATTCATGTCTACCAATATGAACAATATTCGTATGGTTGTAAATTAACGACTGTTCAAAACCCCTTGGAAAACTAGCAGTACACTTCATAAAACCCAACCAAACACCCCCCCCCCCCCCCCCTAGCAGGAAATGTCCACCAATGTTTGATGAAATGTTTCAATGAATTTGCTCATTATTTTTTTCAGAAACCTGTGATTTTGGTTGTTAATAACTGAATGAAGCATGTTTATTACATTAGTTGATATCAAATTTATATTAACATGGTCTTTTATATGCATAAATGATGTCAGATGGGTAAATCGACTTACTTCTGGAATGCCCACAAGGTGTTTGATAGAATGTTTGAATGGATTAGATTGTGTTTTCCAATGTGAATAATCAAATGAAGCATGGTTTATTCATTAGTTAATGATTAATTTAAATCGGCATAGTATTCCAAGTGTTTGTGAAATGCTTAATGATGTCTGGAAAATTGAGATTGGTGATGCATTTGATTGTGAGGCAAGCAGAGATAGATGTCGAAAGGATGGGGGTTGGTATTACTGCTGAGGCTCAGAGCATCTTTAGTTGTTTGTCGAAAATGCATCTAACTAGCATCTTTAATGGTTTGTCAAAAATGCATCTATCTCTTTCTCTGATAAATCATAGAGATGGGAGCGACTCTGGTATTACTCTCACTCTCACCTACATCCTTCGTTGGGCTGAGCTAATTTGGTTATATATTTTTTTTCTTTATAGATGGAATGGAACACAATAGTTGCCCTATTGTAAGTCTTATTTATATTGCACTATTGTGTGTATTAATTCATGGTTCTTTTTCTCTCTTTTAGTCTTACATCGTTAACTTTTTTTGTAGGGTGCTGATGTCGTTTTCACTCTACAACCTCATTCAAGATCCTTAATATTTTTTGAGGTAAACCTTAAAACCACAATTCTTGGCGTTTTCTTGAAATTTACTTTTTGAATTCTTAATTTCAATGAAGGTTGACATGTGGATATATGAAGTTCCATTCTTTTTTTATCTTTCTAGAAATGGTATTGAAAAGGATCTGATCAGCCAACAAGACCTACACTACCTATGATAAATTTATTATGTTAATGTAAGTAGTTTTTTTCTTATGTTATTATTATTTGGATTTGAGAGTATTTACATATCCCTTTGTTCAGTTTATGGCAGGATATTCAATTAAGTTTGGATGATTCTTTGACACGGTGAATTTTGTTGAATCAATCAACCTTAGGTTGAATCAATCGAAATTGGTGGTGTGGACTGATTCGGAAGTGCTTGAAACTAATTATAGGTTATAATGATTTGTCATTTTGCTTTCATCTCAATTAGCTCGTAGAGCAACTTTTCTATACATATAATAAGATTATTTTGACATTGAATGATCACGAAGATGAATGATTATTGACTAACGACTATACTTTATATACATATCCACTCTCAGCTTCATTTGTGTAGAAAGTAGAAAAAACTTAGTTCACACTAAAATCGTTTAAACTCTAAAACGACCGAAACTGCAGAACTTGCGCCGGAGAAGGTGGAGGTGCAGGTGCGTGTGAAAACTTGGTGTATTCTCTACCAACAACAATTCTGTATTCTTGATTTTCGTTTGGTATGAAGATGCAAGATGGTCGCAACAATGAAGCCCAAATGAGTAGTACCGGATGCAACGCGCCGGGTACTACTTCTAGTTCATTCATAATTTATAATCTTGACCGATTTCTAGTTTTGTCTTACATTTCGAACCTTTTTTTCAACCACGCGTTATGTTTTTGTTTGTTAATTTATTTACATATTTATTTTAATTAGTGAAATTTCGACGCATGGTGTGAGGAGAATTTGGTATCCACACAAAACATTATATACTTTTACATACAACTCACGCAAACACAAACATAAAGTTGCGAGTCTACAAAATTACGTTGTAATCTTTTGGTTATAAGAGCAGGCGGGGTGGTCCGTGATACCACCCCATCACGCGTTAAACTATCACGTAACACCGCCGCCGCCCACCTTATAACTCGTTATTTTTGTAACGCGTTAAAGGTATAACGCGTGAAAGTTTGATGAATTAATACAAAGTGCATTTAGATTCTTTTGTCCTTATTCAGATTCTTTTGTCTTTAGCAATTGAATGAATACAAAGTTTAATGAAAAGTGCAATTCAGGTCCCTCAACTTTTGTAACCTATTTTTAAATAGTTTTCCTATCACTAGTGATACCACCCCGCCTACATTTCTATCACCAGTGATAGAATATTGGGTGATGACATGGCATGATTTGATTGGATAATGGGAGTGATAAAATCTATCACTAGTAAACCACCCCCCTCCCCTAAGAGTTAACCATGGAATAACCTATGAATCATATTTCAACGATACAAAAAAAAAAAAAAAAAAAAAAATAATGCAACTTTGTTTTCAATAACTATTTTGTAAAACCCCATTTTTTATATAAGTTATGAATTTAATGTAAACGGAAATTTGGTTTTGGACTTAAAACCTAAAAAAAAGGTTGCATGATGTTGAGGTAATAACGTATTTAGTGCTAATTATAAGTTTAAATTGAGAAACACAAATGATCCCTAATTTTAATATGGTTGAAGGTTGATGATTAGTTAAAAGCTCAATTGGAATGTAACGTAGTTGTTGTCTAACAAGATCAACATTGAAGAATTGAAATGTATTGGTCCAAGATTGACGAGTAGGAGATGGAAGTGGGCAAGGGCGTGGCTTCAACCACAGGCGAAGGGGCTCATGCCTCGTCAACACATGGGAGGGGGGTTGTAACGGGTGTGATAAGGCAATGTGGCAAGAGCGTGAGACGATAACGGATGGTCTTACTCTTAGTAATTTGATGAAAGTAGTCATGACAAATATACCAATTGTGTTGATAATATCGGTTATAAAAATGGTATGTTATTATGACAAGATGGTCTTTTGTGAAGTTGTGTCAACCATTATATGTTATGGTTTGATTTGCTAGTACATTGATGGAAAATGGAAACAAACTACAGCAGGGGATCGAAATTATTGATCGAGTTTCGGTAACTTGATGGGACGACCATGTTACATGCGGCCCTGTTTCACTCGGGAGCTTTCCTTGCTAAAACGAAGATGTCTACGCTATTGGGTTACAAGTCAACAACCTGGATCGGGCAACCGGTTAAGGCCGATGAGAATTATACAAAAGCCCAAACGATCAAGGAGTAAATCACGTTTACTTTTGAAGATGCATGCATCTATTTGTTGATTCAATAGACATCAGTTTCTATTGTTATTCAAACTCAAAATCTTTGATGGGTAACAAACCAGATCTTAAGGACACATTTACGACGATGAGAAACGAGAAACACACACATATATCTTTACGAATAGACGACACCTACTGCTCTCTCTTCCACACTTTGAAACTATTTATGCATCCATACGAATAATGCAACGAAGACCTTCACCTTTAAGCATCAAGTCAAAGGCCTTATTGATCTCTGAAAATGGAACTTCATGTGTTATGAACTTCTCCACCTCAAGTTCCTAAAAAAAAAAAAAAAAAAAAAAAAAAAACACCCTCAAATCCTTCAATTTTCAATTACCTTTTTTGTTAGTAATTGTAAACTAAAAAATCAATGTGCCAGTTACCTTGTTCATATACTTTTCGACAACCGAAGGAATATCAGATCGCGGTTTATAGTTTCCAAAGAAGGTACCCTTCAGAGTCCTTTCGTTCAACAGATTCACGGGATTGGTCTTGAACACAGCATCTTTGTGTGGAACACCTACAAGAACAGCAACACCCCAACCCTGCACCAAAACTCAACAAAAGTTAAAACAAATATTTAAAAAAAAAAAAAACAACAGTTGTGTATAAATATTCAAGCAAATTAAGGTGAATTCCTACATCATGAACACATTCAAAAGCAGAGATCATAGCATCAACATGACCAGTGCATTCAACGCTCCTGTCAACTCCTCCATTAGTCATCTCTACAATCACTTCTTGCACTGGCTTCTTGTAATCGTTTGGGTTCACAAACTCTGTAACCCCAAATAATTTCTTTGCTGTTGTAACAAAAATAAAATATGATTAGTTTAATTTTATACACATTTTTTAATATGAAATATATAACTTTTTTTTATAACATACCAAGCTCAAATCTATTGGCATTGAGATCAACACCAATGATCCTTGAAGCCCCAGAAATTCTTGCACCTTCAGCAGCCTATTCACCAATAATTCATTACCATTTTAATCACATTCATACAAATTACATGATTTAAAAGTCACAATTTGAGAAAACTTACAGCAAGTCCCACTGCCCCCAGACCGAAAACCGCTACCGAAGAGCCTTTTTTCGGTTTTGCCACATTCAGAGTAGCTCCTAGTCCTATAAAACATAAATTGTTTGGACAAAATAAGTTTAAAAAAAAACCCAACAAAACAAGTGATCAAGTAGTCTAAATAGATGTGTACCTGTGGAGATCCCACAGCTGAGAACACAAACTTTATCAAGAGGGGCAAGAGGGTTGATCTTTGCAAGACACCCAACATGAATAACCGTGTACTCACTGAAAGTAGAAGTCCCAACAAAATGGAAGATGGGTTTGCCGTTGATCGAAAATCGAGATTTTTGATCGTGAAGCATGACTCCCCTGTCGGTGTTGATCCTGAGAAGGTCACACATGTTGCTCTCTTCGGACTTACAGTGAGCACACTCTTTGCATTCTCCTGTGAAAACAGGAAGAACATGATCCCCTGGCTGTAGATCAGTCACTCCTTCCCCAACACTCTCCACAACCCTGTGTTGTTCATGTTAATTAATTCTATCAGATTATATAACTCAAACTAATAAATGTTACAAAACTTTTTTAATTAGATACAAGAATGGAACATACCCTCCAGCTTCATGTCCTAAAATTCTTGGGAATACAGGATTTTGTCCCTACAGTAATTAAAGATTTTATTAAAAAAAACATATTAATTATATAAAGGGTGTACATATTCACACACCCATTTACCTATTGGCACACCAAAAAAGGTGTTTTTGTCCTGTATGCACATCATGCAGTGTCGAGTTGTGGCTAAAGCGCGACGTTTTGGTCCGGTTAACCAGACAAAGACTGACGAGTCTGTTGACCGGACCAAAACGCCAAGTTTTGGCCGCGTTTTGGTCCTGTCAACCAGACAAAAGACTGACTGGTGTCAGTCTTTTGTCTGGTTAACGTGACCAAAGCTCGGCGTTTTGGTCCGGTCAACAGACCCGTCAGACACCCGTCAGTCTTTGTCTGGTTGACCGGACCAAAACACCACACTTTGACCACAGCTCGATACTGCAGGATGTACATACAGGATAAAAAAACACCTTTTTGGGTGTGGCTACCTACACACTTGGTGTGTGTAGATAGTTTGGGCCTATATAAAAGACTAATTGATTTTATTAAAAAAACATATTAAAATAATAATTACTTTGGCTTCCCAGAAGTAAACATCAGTGTGGCAAAGGGAAGTGAAGAGGATCTTAATCCGGACTTCCATTTTCTGCGGTGGCGCCACCTCCACTTCTTCGATCACCAGCGGTTTTCCGGCTTCCCAAGCCACCGCAGCTGCCGCATTTTAAGGAAAATTAACGATAAAAAAATTACATAAGAATAAAAAGGCAAAAAGCTGCGCCGAAACCTGTTTTTAAAAGAGATAGATACATAAATATGAATGAATTAAATGCTTACCTTTGCATCGAATAACTTGGCCTGTAGTGGTCGACATACTTTTGTTTGATAGGTGAAACAGATAATATTCTTGAAATGAGATTAAATTGTGAGTTTTGGTTGTTGTTTGAGATGAAGATGTAGTGTGAGGAAATGGGTATTTATAGAGGGTTTGAGTTGTGTTTGTAGTACTTTGTAGAATCTTAGTAAACAGGAGGTAAAAAACTAAAAACCAGCAACCAGGTTTTGGTTTACCTGGTTTTGTTTCTTTTGACCGACACGTTGACAACTTAAATGTTAAAACCCACCGTTTAATAAAAACAAGAAACCATGGGATTTAATTATTATTATTATATTATTAGGGAAAAGATCAAATAGAAAGTTTATTTTGCCTAGGAAGTGTAGGAAGCAATAGGATTATAACATGTGGCAACATTTAAAATAAAGAAAAAGGGTATTTTAGTCAATCCAACCCTTTCTTCTTCCTTTTCAAAACCCAGTAACTTCAAAACCCACCATCTTCAACCATTTCTTCACTTTCTATCTCAATAATCACTACATTATAGTGCGATTTTCATCACAAATCAATGATTCAAACACCCGATCAACGTGTTCTTCAGCTTTTTTTTTTGAAGAAAACCCAGTTTAATTTCAAAAAAAATCTCGTTTTTTCTGGTGATTTTGGAGATAATCACTCGATTCGTTCGATTCGAGCGCTGATAAGTGTTTCAATCATTCAAACTTCGTCAATTGTTGAAGAAATCATTTCAATCCATGTAAGAAATTCTTTAATTTCATTTTTACGATCTGGGTTTTTGATTTAGTCATTCCGTTTTACGATCTTGGCGGGGGTCCATGTAAGAAAGTTTAATCATTCAAACTTCGTCAACAGTTTATGGTCATTGCGTTTTAGACAGTTTCTGGTTCTATGAACAACAGTTTCTGGTCATTGCGTTTTAGACAGTTTCTGGTTCTGTGAACAACAGTTTCTGGTCATTGCGTTTTAGAAATAAAACATTTTTGAAGTGTTTTTACTCATTGCGTTTTAGGTAAACACATTTTTATGTGTATTCAGTTCATTGCGTTTTAGATAGAATAGTTTCTTTTGTGTTTTTAGGCCATTGCGTTTTAGAAATAAGACATTTTTATGTGTTTTCTAGGCATTGCGTTTTAGAAATAAGACATTTTTAAGTGTTTTCTGGCCATTGCGTTTTAGAAATAAGACATTTTTAAGTGTTTTGGGTGCATTGCGTTTTAGAAATAAGACATTTTTAAGTGTTTTAGGTGCATTGCGTTTTAGAAATAAGACATTTATTTGTGTTTTCTGGTCATTGCGTTTTAGAAATAATAAATTTATTTGTGTTTTTTGTGCGTTACGTTTTAGAAAAAGTCATTTTTTTACGTTTTTTTTTTCATTGCGTTTTACGCAACTGGGTTTTCTCCATTGTGTTTTACGCAACTGGGTTTTCAAAAAAAATCGAAAATATAGCAATAGTATACTCGTTTTAAAGATAAAAAACGCTGGTTTTTTTGGTGCAATTTTTATAAAAAAATAATGTCGTATGAAAAAGTTATTAACGTTTAAAAAATGGGGGGGGGGTTGGAGGAGAGAGAAACTATTGTGCTGGATTGACTAGAATGCCCCTAACAAACCCACACGCCTCTTTTTTTTTTTTTTGCTTCAATTTCATTCATTTAATCTTAGCCCTTGATTAATTAAATGGATTGTCAAGATCACTTCCTAGCCTTCATAGCCAAATAAACTTCCTATTGTATCTCCACACTTATTATAATATCATATCATATCGTATCGAATTCTATCGTATTGTATCCTATGATTATTATATTATATAGGGTTAAGTTTTTGTACAAATGGATCTTAAATTACAAAATACCCTTAAAGTGAGAAGTGAATGAGAGATTTTTTTTAATTATTTTCCGATCTTATTAAGCACGTATTTTAGTCTTAGAATAAAAAAAATCATTATTTTACACTAGTAGAGTAATTATTGTAGGGTAATTATAATTAGTCTACAAATAATCACTATTTTTTTTACACTAGTAGAGTAATTATGTAATTTCGTAGAGTAATTATAAATACTCTACAATAATTACTCTACTACTTTAGAATCATGATTTTTTTTTACATTTTACAATTAAACATCATTATTAAGTATTAGGAAAAAAAATTAAAAAAACAAACTTTCTTCACTTATCACGTTCTGGTCATTTTGTGTATTAAGCTTCAATTGTATTTGATCTTTTATATTATGAATTATGAGAACCGTATATGTAGTTATGTACGTAGTGTTTTATAGATATAAGAAAAGTGAGATAAACATTTGTATAATCCTCCTACATATAGTAATTGATATAAAAGATAAAAGTGTTAATATAAGTTTCATAATATTCTAGTTATGTATAGGTTGCTAAAATTATATAAATTGAATGTGTGACAAACAAACACCTTTTATAAAGGAACAAGAGTTAATTACACCGTTAGTCTCTGTGGTTTGTGCAAAGTAACAACCTCAGGTACTATAGTTTAAAATAACAGTATGAGGTTTTAACGTTTGATTTTGTAATATTCTAAGGTCTTAAGGCTAACTGTCGTTAAAAACTGACTGAGAACTTAATACCCCACCTTGAAATCTGGAGAAACCACATGGACAAACCATGAAATTAACTCTTGTAATATTTAAAACACAATTTTTATTTTTCTTTTATTATTTAATTAAACTTTTTAATTATATAACTACATTGTTATGTAAAATATGATGTGAAATTATTTAATGAATTCACATTCGCATTATAGTTATGAATTGACAACAACATCAGGCATATAAATCATAAGTTGAACTACAAAACATTCAGAAACAAAAGTCCTCTGTCACTGTTTCAAGCCAAATATTGACCTTGAAACCATATCTACAAGTGACGCTGAATTTCTTGATCTCAATACCCAACCTACCTGAAATTGACAATTACTATCTCGTAAGTTTCAAAACCACATTGAAAAATCATATATAACAACGTAAGTTTCGAGAGGTATTAAGGAAAACCATTACCTGAAATGTAAACGGAAAGAATGTGATGGCTTAATGATGGTTGCTGTCATTAGGTGCATTGAGACCTAACGTCAAGAATTTAATGGCTTAAGTATAATTATAAGCTTATTAACGAATGAGACCAAATTAATTTAAAATTTAACCTTATGATAACCAAAAGACAATCTTTGTATAGTCTGAAACATAAGTCATCCTTCAACATGGAGCATCAGCCAAATCAAATAATAAAAAACAAATTATATTCCTGCATGAAAAACAAAATGGATAAATTTAGGGAAAATGAGTTTGAAAAATGATAGCCCAATAGTAGAGGATCTCATTCTAAAGCTCCGATAAATGCAAGGGTGTTCTCAAATAATGGTTCCTAGATATTTGAAAACCAACAAAGATCGACAAATGTTAACAGCACTGCTTCTGTGGACATTTTGTCACACCCCCAAAATCCACCATGCGGAGTATCACCGCTTAGAGGCGTGACATGACCAGGATCGAGCCACCAATCATATTGAACAACGTATTTAAGTAAATATAACCAACCACAATACAATTGGTGACCAAAAGGAAGTTAACCAGGTTTAATTTGAACAGCGGAAGCATAAGACGTTAAACCAAAACATAAGTTCGTAGTTCATAAGTTTAAAGACCCAAAACATAAGTTTCATAAGTTCATAAGGTTTATTTATTAAGTACGGAACATATCAGTTCGCATCCCACAACGACCACCTCCTTGTGCAAGCCCCATAGCATCTAGCGACCTGCAAAGCATGTAACAACGAGTCAACAACAAAGTTGAGTGAGTTCACGGTTGGTCGTCCATTTTAGAGTTGTTTCCAAAAACGTAGTTTAACCTTAATCAGCTATCCAGCCGTGGGGGTTACCCCATAGTTTGAAAACGTTTATTAGTTAACAATCCCATGTCCACCTTCCCTGGCTATCCAGCCCGGCACTCCGGCCGTGGGGGCTACCCCATTATTTAAACTACCAGACTGGTTTATCATATCGACTACTAACGAAAATTACTTGTGCCCTAGCGTCGGTGTCTATCATCACCGACGTGCCATAGTCCATTAGTACACGCCCATCCGACTGGCACGGTGTGAGGTTTGTTAAACCTAATAGCGCTATTAACTAATGACCCGCTCGCCATAGCCTCGGCGATTAAGTCGATATAAAGGGAGGGACTTCGCTGATAGAGTTCTAGTCCAGTAAGTCTAATTCCGTCCCAACAGGACGAGGAATTCTTATTCCTGAACACGTCCCAAAGGACGAGGAATCCCTATTCCTGAACCCATTCCCATTCCCACCGAGAATTACCATGCTTTGTAGAAAAGTGTGAACTCACCTCGGTTTGCTCGGTTAGATTAGTTACTCTAATAATCAGGAAATCAAGCACGTCCTAATAAGGTACAGATAACAATTAATTTCTCATGCACAACACGTATGGTTTATCTACCCATTACTTTTATCACATATCACACAATCTAAACGTTAACGCACTCTGTTAAGTTATATATTATTTTACCCTAAAATAATATAACGGTAAAATAAACAAATATTCACACAAGAGTTTTAGTATACAATATATATTTTAAATATATGTTTATCAAATTTTATTTACGAAAGTCAACCTCCAATACTTGGTGTTTGGTTACAAAAATTATGGCGAAGTTTATATTCGAAAAGCAAGTTATAAAATACACTCATCACGCTTGTTTTAGAAAAATATTTTCTAATTGTTGGGATTTTTATAAAATTTCGCCAGAGTTTCCTTTGTAAATGGAGGTGTCCATGCTTACTAGCATATCATTTTCTTTTCAAAAATTCATTCAAACAATTCTCAATCATCAACCTACAATCTCTATTTACCAAACTTGTCAAAAACAAGCATAAACTATAAACTTATGAACTTGAAAATTTATAAAAATATGTAGTAACTTACTAGCATACTTAGTAAGTCTTGTTACCTTTTAAAATGTGATTAGTTCTTTAAAAACTTTATTTTTAAAGACTTTAGGTGTTTACAACTTCCACCATATTTTCTAAAAATATTTCTTCATGAAAGTTTCTAGTTACACAAGTGTTTCTACACTTGTTTATCCACCAAAAATGTGATTAGTTTTTGTAAGGTCCAATATTTAATGAAACTTATATTTTTCACTTGGTTCTTTTGAGAAACCACTCATGGATCTTTAGATCTACAAGATTGTAACCTACTTTGATCTTTATTTTTACAAGAAAACATTTATTTATTCAAGTTCATAGTTTATGTGTGGATGATTCCATCATCCTACACATTTCTAACTTTCTCATCTTGCTAGATCATGTTTTTAATCATGATTTAGCAAGAACATATGATGATCCATCAACTACATAAGTAACAACAACCAACAATCATCACAACACATGCATATCATAATTTCTTCATCTTTTAACCATGCTTTTATCACCAACTAGTTTATGTTCAATACTTCTTCACAAGATTCATTAGAGTTCTTATCATTTTGATCATTAAACATTATTAACCACTTAAACAAGATGTAAAAAGCAAAGATCTAAGTTCTTACCACTAGCTCAAGGCTAGGGGAGTTCAAGTGTAGAAAAGTGGTGGATAAAAGAAGATGAGAGTGGTCCTTCAACTTCCGAACACACCGAGCTTCATTGTATGATCACTAACACCTTTGGATCACTAGAGATTGCATGAAAGAGCTTGAATGATGGTGATGGTAGTGCTCCTTGTGTTCGGTCGAAACAAGCAAAGAGAGGAAGGAGAGTGTTTGAGTGGAGTGTGTGTTGAGAAGTGAGAGAAAGGTGGACTTGTGGGTAATACTTATAGACTTCAACATGCCATTGTCTTATGGGTAACATGTCTCTAATCTAGCAACATGATCCATTTTAATATTGAAACAAATCCATGGGTGGGGACACCCATGGTAACCGTTTCCAGGGGGTATAGGGTTGGGTTCCAAGTATTAGTTACTAATTTAGTTAGAATTCAAATGTTATAGTTAGTGGTTTATGGTGTGTTATTAAATATATAGTGTGTTAGGGTGTTCGGGGACCCTAGCTAGCTTAGAAAAATAAAAACAATGTGTTTGACAATATTTTTGTGTTCCGGGTAAAGTCCGGTTGTTCGGTTTGATACTGTTCCGTTAAGGTGCTTAATTAATCCGTAAAGTGTCCTATATATATATTTTTGTAACATTTTTAATTCTCAACACTCAGGAAAGCATACCGGACTATTTAGTAACTTTTCTGTACACTACTAGTATGTCAAAAAGCACATGTACGTATAACACAGTGATCAGAAAGCAGTTAAGTGATTTAGCACAGTCATCAAGCACTTTAATTATCATTAATAAATTGTACGGATACATGGAATTATGAGGGTTGTCACATTCTCCCCCTGTTAAGAGAATTTCGTCCTGAAATTTAACACGTGGTTACTGAGGAAGCTAGTTAAGTTGCGTGGCTTTCCTGGTTTTCCTGGGGTGTCACATCATCCCCCCGTTGGTTTGGAATTTCGTCCCGAAATTCCGTAGTAGCTTCAATCTCAGTAGTGGTTGCACTTTTCTTAAACAGCTGGGGGTACTTGAGTTTCATTTGGTCTTCTCGTTCCCAGGTATACTCTGGGCCACGACGGGAATCCCAACGAACTCGGACGAGAGGTATCCTGGTGCGCTTGAGAATTTTAACATCTCGATCAGTAATCTCTACTGGTTCCTCGACGAATCGCAACTGGTCGTCGATTGTGAGCTCCTTTAAGGGAACTATGAGGGTCTCATCTGACAGACACTTCTTCAGATTCGACACATGGAAAACATTGTGAACTCCGCTGAGTTCTGCCGGTAGATTCAGCTTGTAGGCCACCTTGCCAATTTTCTCAATGATTTCGAACGGTCCGACATAGCTCGGATTGAGTTTGCCTTGTTTGCCAAAATGAACTACACCTTTCCACGGTGAGACTTTAAGTAGCACCCGATCCCCAACCTGGAACTCGAGTGGTTTCCTGCGCTTATCAGCGTAGCTTTTTTTACGGTCACGAGCTGCCGCCATTCGTTGTCATATCTGAGCAATCCTTTTGGTTGTATCTACTACAAGTTCTGGGCCTGTGATTTGACTGTCGCCAACCTCTGCCCAACAAAGAGGTGATCGGCACTTTAGTCTGTACAATGCCTCGAACGGAGCGGCCTGGATGCTGGTGTGGTAACTGTTGTTATACGAGAACTCCACTAATGGGAGGTGCTTCTCCCAGCCATTACCAAAGTCGACTACACATGCCCGAAGCATGTCTTCAAGGGTTTGGATGGTGCGTTCAGATTGTCCATCCGTCTGTGGGTGATAAGCGGTGCTCATATCTAAACGTGAGCCAAAGGACTTGTGCATAGTTTGCCACAGTTCAGAAGTAAAACGCGCGTCACGATCAGAAATGATAGAGGTTGGCACTCTGTGCCTTGATACTACTTCCTTTAGGTAGATGTCTGCTAGAGTAGAAAACTTGTCGGTTTCCTTGATAGCCAAGAAGTGTGCAGACTTAGTCAATCGATCCACGATCACCCAAATGGTATCATTTCCGCGTTGAGATCTAGCAGGCCAGTAACGAAATCCATGGAAATTTGCTCCCATTTCCATTTCGGGATCTCTGGTTGTTGAAGTAGGCCTGATGGTTTCTGGTACTCGACCTTGACCCTAGCACAAGTCAAGTATTTACTGACGTAGGTTGCTATGCTGGCTTTCATACCAGGCCACCAGTATGTAGACTTTAGGTCGTGGCACATCTTATCCGAACCAGGATGTACTGAATAACGAGACTTATGTGCTTCATCCATCACAAGCTCGCGTAGGTCTCCATACAGTGGAATCCAGATGCGCCCGTTAACATAGTAGGCTCCGTTTTCCTTTTGTTCTAGTCGTTGCCTTGATCCTCGTAGAGACTCAGCCCTGATGTTCTCTGCTTTCAATGCTTCAACCTGAGCATCGCGAATCTGAGCGGGAAGGTTAGATTGGATGGTAAGCTGTAACGCACGTACACGCTTAGGTATAGTATCCTTTCGACTGAGGGTGTCGGCCACAACATTGGCCTTGCCCGGATGGTACTTGATAGCGCATTCATAATCGTTCAAGAGCTCGACCCATCGGCGTTGTCGCATGTTTAATTCCTTTTGCTTGAAGATATGCTCGAGACTCCTGTGATCGGTGTAAATGGTGCACTTGGTACCGTACAGGTAATGTTTCCATATCTTAAGCGCAAAAACAACTGCTCCCAATTCCAAGTCGTGCGTAGTGTAGTTCCTTTCGTGAACTTTAAGTTGGCGCGATGCGTAGGCAATGACCTTGTCACGTTGCATCAACACGCAACCAAGTCCTTGAATGGAAGCGTCGCAATAAACCACAAAATCATCTGTGCCTTCAGGCAATGAGAGGATAGGCGCGCTACAAAGTCTGTCTTTCAAGTGCTGAAATGTGGACTCCTGTGCATCACCCCAACGATAGGTGACACCTTTCTGAGTCAGTGAAGTGAGAGGTTGCGCAATCTTGGAGAAATCTTTAATGAACCTTCTGTAATATCCTGCCAAACCCAAGAATTGGCGTATTTCTGTTGGTGTACGGGGTGCAGGCCAGTTCTTGATTGAATCAACCTTGGATGGATCTACATGAATCACATCCTTGTTTACCACATGGCCTAGAAAGTGGACTTCGCGAAGCCAGAAGTCACATTTCGAAAACTTGTCATATAACTGCTCTTTTCGAAGAAGTTCCAGAATAAGCCTCAGATGTTGCTCTTGCTCGTGCTCCTCCTGACTCTTAGAATAGATCAGGATGTCGTCGATGAACACTATGACAAACTTATCCAGGTAAGGCTTGCACACTCGGTTCATGAGATCCATGAAGACCACAGGTGCATTCGTTAATCCGAAAGGCATAACCAGAAACTCGTAATGTCCATAACGAGTTCCGAATGTTGTTTTGGAGACGTCTTCCTCTCGGACTCTCAGCTGATGGTATCCTGATCTCAAATCAATCTTAGAGTAATAGCTCGACCCTTGCAACTGGTCGAATAAGTCATCAATGCGTGGGAGAGGATAACGATTCTTCACGGTCACCTTGTTGAGTTCGCGGTAGTCAATACACATTCTGAAGGTACCGTCTTTCTTCTTCACGAATAGTACTGGAGCTCCCCAAGGCGAAGAGCTAGGACGTATGAAACCCTTTTCCAAGAGTTCTTGTAGTTGCATGGACATTTCTTCTAGTTCTGATGGAGCTAGACGATAAGGTGCTCGAGCTATGGGCAGTGCTCCAGGAGCTAGCTCGATTTGAAACTCAACTTGACGATGAGGCGGAAGATTAGGTAATTCCTCAGGAAATACCTCAGGAAAATCGTGCACAATAGGAATGTCTTCAATTCTCTTCTCTTCCGTTGATGTGTCAGTAACGAGTGCTAGAATGGCAGTGTGGCCCTTTCGCAAACACTTCTGGGCCTTAAGGAAAGAGATAATGCCTACGATAGCACCACTCTTGTCGCCATGAATCGTGAGAGGTTCTTCACCAGAACGAGGAATGCGGACGATTTTCTCCTTGCAAATAATCTCCGCTTAATGATGAGATAGCCAATCCATCCCAATAACGACGTCGAAACTACCAAGTGTGATAGGAATAAGATTGATAGAGAAAGTCTGACCAGCTAAGACGAGGTTACAACCTTTAACTATGTGTGTGGCTTCAAGGCTTTTACCATTTGCTAACTCTACGATGTGCTTGGTGTTCAAAAGTGTTGGAGTACGCTTAAGCATCTGACTAACTTTTAAGGACACGTAACTAGTATCGGCACCCGAATCAAATAAAATAGTAACAAAGGAATCATCCAGAAGAAACTTACCCATCACAACATTGGGATCGTTCCTTGCATCACCCTGACCAATCACGAACACACGACCCCTTGCCCCATTACCATTGTTGTTTCCCCCATTACCGTTTCCATTCCCCTGATTGTTGTTCTGGTTCTGATTTAGCTGGGGGCAGTCTTTCTTGAAATGGCCCTCAGCACCACATTGAAAGCACCCTTTGTTGTTACCTTGTTGTTGCTGCTGTTGGCGTTGATTTGGTGGGGCTTGCTGTTGCTGCCGGTTCTGATTCGCCGAACACTGACTCCTGCAATCTCTTGCAATGTGACCAGGCTTATTGCATCGATGACAGTTGCCTTTACTACATGGCCCACTATGGTGCAAGTTACAGCGATTACATTTGGGGTGATTCCCCTTGTATCCACCAAGCCCTAGATTTCCAGAAGGTTGCTGACTGGGGCTCCTATGGTCCTCAGTCCTTCATTGCTGAGACTGAGACTGAACAGAGGTAGAGCCTTTGCCCGAATTTCCATCCCATTTTCGCTTGTTATCATTGGGGGTATTAGTAATAGCAGCGCTAATACGCTTGGGCAGCCTGTTCTGCTCAACTGTCTGATCGGTGAGACGGTGAGCCAACTTGATGATTTGTTGAATGGTGCCAAGATTAGCTGAGGTTACGTGACTCTCAATCTCTGGTACAAGACCCTTGAGGTACAGCTCAATACGTTTGATGGGAGGGTCCACCATTGTAGGACACAAGATGGCCAGCTCGTTTGACCTCTTCGTGTATGCCTCGATCTCAGACCCCGTCATCTTCAAATTGAAAAATTCCACCTCCAGCTTGTGGATGTCGTCACGACTGCAGTACTCCTCTTTGATCAGTTCCTTGAAGTCATTCCATGGGGTGGCATTAGCAACCGCCAACCCAAGCAGTTGAACTTGTGCTTTCCACCAGGTTAACGCAGCACCTTCCAGCGTTCCAGTAGCAAATTTCACCCTACGATCTTCAGGGCATTCACACATCTCGAAAACAGACTCGAGCTTCTCGAACCAGTGAAGAAGACCTACAGCTCCTTCTGTGCCACTGAAAGTACTAGGTCGGCAGTCCATGAATGTTTTGAACGTACATACAGGAGGCTGAGCATGCTGACCTGTTGCGCGAGAATAAAAGACAAGGTTAAGCACGAGGGTTGGTTTCCGAAGGTAGGATCTAAACATCCTAAGATGGGTTGATATGGCAGGTTATACCTCCTGTAGGGACAGCTGCGAGTGCCTCAGCAACCCGTTCATTGATCAAAGCCGTCAACTGGGCTTGAGTTAGGTTGATACGTCCTCCGCGTCCGCTCATGATCTTCATAACGAAGCAACGTAAGTGAGAAAAGTGTCTCGAAAGTGCGTAAGTGTGGGATAACAGGAGAGAGTAAGCACATCGGGTTCAAATAGAAATTATCACGTTAATTAATGCACAGTGTGAACTATCTAACCGACAATATAACATAAATCATACCACCTATTGTGTCGAGTCTTGCACGTGGAGCGAAGCGTCGTTGTGGATCATTGAGCACTGTACAGGTTATAGTCTGGTTTTATCAAAAAACTTTTCTCTTTTTAAAACAAAGTTCACTATAACCAATGGCTCTGATACCAATCTGTCACACCCCCAAAATCCACCATGCGGAGTATCACCGCTTAGAGGCGTGACATGACCAGGATCGAGCCACCAATCATATTGAACAACGTATTTAAGTAAATATAACCAACCACAATACAATTGGTGACCAAAAGGAAGTTAACCAAGTTTAATTTGAACAACGGAAGCATAAGACGTTAAACCAAAACATAAGTTCGTAGTTCATAAGTTTAAAGACCCAAAACATAAGTTTCATAAGTTCATAAGGTTTATTTATTAAGTACGGGACATATCAGTTCGCATCCCACAACGACCACCTCCTTGTGCAAGCCCCATAGCATCTAGCGACCTGCAAAGCATGTAACAACGAGTCAACAACAAAGTTGAGTGAGTTCACGGTTGGTCGTCCATTTTAGAGTTGTTTCCAAAAACGTAGTTTAACCTTAATCAGCTATCCGGCCGTGGGGGTTACCCCATAGTTCGAAAACGTTTATTAGTTAACCATCCCATGTCCACCTTCCCTGGCTATCCAGCCCGGCACTCCGGCCGTGGGGGCTACCCCATTATTTAAACTACCAGACTGGTTTATCATATCGACTACTAACGAAAATTACTTATGCCCTAGCGTCGGTGTCTATCATCACCGACGTGCCATAGTCCATTAGTATACTCCCGTCCGACTGGCACGGTGTGAGGTTTGTTAAACCTAATAGCGCTATTAACTAATGACCCGCTCGCCATAGCCTCGGCGATTAAGTCGATATAAAGGGAGGGACTTTGCTGATAGAGTTCTAGTCCAGTAAGTCTAATTCCGTCCCAACAGGATGAGGAATTCTTATTCTTGAACACGTCCCAAAGGACGAGGAATCCCTATTCCTGAACCCATTCCCATTCCCACCGGGAATTACCATGCTTTGTAGAAAAGTGTGAACGCACCTCGGTTTGCTCGGTTAGATTAGTTACTCTAATAATCAGGAAATCAAGCACGTCCTAATAAGGTACATATAACAATTAATTTCTCATGCACAACTGTAACACCTCGAAAATTTACGTCCTAAAATGTCTTGACACGTGTCATAACCTTTAAACGTGTGAAAGAATACTTTCGAGGGACTAAAGTTGACAAACAATGAAACTATGTAAATATAAGGGTTCAAAGTGTCAACAATGAATAAATATACTTTACAATAACCCTACATGATGTTTATAACCTTAAACGAATGGATCATGGATCATACGAAGCGAATTCTGAAAGAAAGTGAGAGATTACAAACTAAAGGGGTTAAATGTGTCAACATGTTAAGATATACCTCTAAGTGACCTTTTAGCAAACCCGAAGCCTTGTAACGATTAATTATGCTCACTAGAATGCACCATAAAAATTTCACCAAGTTTCGTTACCGTATGAGAAAGTTATGATAAAATTCGTGTGCGAGGGGTTAGAAGCGTCAACATGGAAATTTATGACTTTTCGGGTAAACACGAAGTGGCCAAGGACTTCACAAAGTGGGTATAAGTCTTAAAGCCCCTAAATGTCAATTTTAAAGGTTTAAAATGCAAGAATAAAAGTGAAAGCGACGTTTAGGAGGACCGGGGACTGAAAGTGCAATAAAGGAAAGTTTAAAACCTGAACCGGAGGTCTAAGGCGGGCCGAGTAAGATCATGAAGATCTTGACGCGGGCCGCGTGCGACGTACAGATGCAGAATAAACAGACAGCTGTCTGTTCAGCCCCTTAACCGACTCTAATGTCTTGTATTACATACCATGGGCGACTATAAATGGTTTTTAGGCCTAGGGACACATGTTTGACATCAGGGATCATCCCTAGACTCATTTGGCAACAATCTATGAAGATCAAAGTCACTATATAAGGTTGTTATGTTGCAACATTTCAACCACACTTCTCATCTGCATTTCTTGAAGACTTCTGGAACTCAAGAGCCTTTTCTAAGCCTTCCTAATCATCCATTAGACACGTGTAAGTATGCTTAACCTTCTCTAATTAAGTTATGTTTAGTATTTAGCTTAAAAGTCAAACCGTCGTAATTACGGTTTGACTTAACGATAAAACACAAACGGTCCAGTTTTTTGTCGAATTGAAAGTTGTTATAAGTAGGTAATTAAGTGGGTAATAAACCCTTAAAAGGGTACTCACTGATTCCCGATCTAACCAGGTCAAATGACGAGTCAAACGTTGTCCGAAAAAGTCAACAGAATTGTTATTTTCAAATTAACACGCGTTTAGCATTGTAGAAGGCGTGTAACCTATTTTATCATTCATATAACCTGTTAATAAGTATAAGAACTTGTCTAAGCTTGGTTGATTCGACAACTTTCTGTTTTGAACCGATTCGGAACCGAAAGACGCAAAAGTTTGACTTTTGCTTTGACTTCAGTTCTGACCCGGTTTTGATAGGTTTAGACAAGCCTTAAAGTTCCATTAGGACCTAGTTACATGTTTGTATAACCCTTTGCGTTTATACCACTTAAATCCTTAAGTGTCCGAAGTTTCCGTTAAATGCTTAAATATGGACCATAATGCCCTTATGACCATACAACGGGAATTTTGGGAAATGTGAAAGTACAATAATATTTGTTACTGATTATAAAATATGTCCCTAAATTTTCACATCAGTCGGTGGTCTAGATTAGGAGTTATGCTTAATGACGTAATTATAACGCTTCTTAGTAATTAAACGACGTCATTAGCGTAAAGCCTATCTAAACCCCATTTTTGACACCAAACCTTTTACCCACTGATGTAATATAATATTTTGTGATTTTTGAAGATTTTTAATTATTTTTAAACTGATCATAAGCTAGGATTAGTGCCTTGATTCGGTAAATACCGAATATGCCCTTTTCGGCCATAAAATGAGTTTTACAAATCCTTTTGACACCAATCCAATTGCTACTGATTTCAAATAATAAATGGAGTATTTTGAACCTGTTGAACTGATCAAAAAACTTAGAATCCTATATTAACCCGTAAATCACTTAAAACGACATTATACGCGTATTAAACGCATAGTTAGGGTTTAAAACTATTTTGGCATATAAGACTTATAACCAAATGTTATAACCTGTTAAAATAAGTTATTTTACTGATTTATTCAGACCCGGATCACAGAAGATAAATTAATCCCTTTTATAATCTTTAAAATGACCAAAATACCCCTACGGGGCTTAATATGAGATTAAACTCGTTTTGGGCATAATGGAGGGTATCATACTGATATCACAAATATTTAAGGCATGTTAACTTAGGAAACCTGGTTAGGACTCTTATGGTTATCCGTTACGCTTCATGCGCGTTCGGTTCGGTTTATGTAACTAGTTTACATAAATTAGCCGAAACGGGTCAAACCTTATCGGTTTCCAGAAGGTGTATAATATTCCCATATTAAGCAAGTCTTCAAACTTGTCGGGTCTAAATCACATTCTATCCGGTCTTCGCTTAATCGTGCGTACGAACCGTATCTTTAAAACTAACCGGTCTAAGCTTAAGCATAACTAAAGACCCGTTAGGATTCTAATAGGTTATTATAAACCTTCGTTCCAGATTAGGAGAACCAGTAAAAGATACTTGCACTCGCTGATTTTGATTTATACTTGCTCAGGTAAATACTTTTAACTTATTTTCCCTATACGGGCTTGGGGTACGGTATATAAAATACCGCTTGGTCGGGCATTGAATCTTTAATTGTATGACGGTTAAAGTATTGATATGTCTCGTTTAAATTGTTTTGTTTGCTTAAAGCCTTTGGGGGGTTAATGACCATGTCCCGGATATCCCTGACATCATTTTACGAAATGGCCACGACTTAAGCACGGGGCGTAGGCGTACGCCCGTCGGTGTCTCATATACATAATGTGGTGTGTGTATTGATCTTTAACCCGGCTCGACCCGGGCTACTGAACGCATAAGAAACATGTAAATCCTTTACAAGTATTATATTCAAATAATTATCCCAAGTTATAAAATATTATTTGTGCCTTGTGCCTTAAATTCATTTTCTTAAACTCTTTTCAAAATGAATCGGTTGATTGTATTTACCAGTGTAAACTGACGTATTTTCTCAAAAAGGTTAAGTGCAGGTACTACGCGTAATAGGCTGGCTTTTTCTCCTAGCATCCCCAATAAGTCTCGCAAGCTTGGATGTCATAGACTGTTGAACATTGTTTCCTTTTATTTTGATCTACCTGTGGATTTATATCCGACTACTTGTGATACTTAATATTACAATATTGTTCGGTTGAAATGAATCTATACTTTGCTTCCGCTGTGCATTTAAATATTGTGTTGTTTGACTATTATGTTACCAACCACGTCACGATACTCCCCTACCGGGCCCACCGGTAATACGTGGAAATCCGGGGTGTGACAACAACACGTATGGTTTATCTACCCATTACTTTTATCACATATCACACAATTTAAACGTTAACGCACTTTGTTAAGTTATATATTATTTTACCCTAAAATAATATAACGGTAAAATAAACAAATATTCACACAAGAGTTTTAGTATACAATATATATTTTATATATATGTTTATCAAATTTTATTTACGAAAGTCAACCTCCGATACTTGGTGTTTGGTAACAAAAATTATGGCGAAGTTTATATTCGAAAAGCAAGTTATAAAATACACTCATAACGCTTGTTTTAGAAAAATATTTTCTAAGTGTTGGGATTTTTAGAAAATTTTGCCAGAGTTTCCTTTGTAAATGGAGGTGTCCATGCTTACTAGCATATCATTTTCTTTTCAAAAATTCATTCAAACAATTCTCAATCATCAACCTACAATCTCTATTTACCAAACTTGTCAAAAACAAGCATAAACTATAAACTTATGAACTTGAAAATTTATAAAAATATGTAGTAACTTACTAGCATACTTAGTAAGTCTTGTTACCTTTTAAAATGTGATTAGTTCTTTAAAAACTTTATTTTTAAAGACTTTAAGTGTTTACAACTTCCACCATATTTTCTAAAAATATTTCTTCGTGAAAGTTTCTAGTTACACAAGTGTTTCTACACTTGTTTATCCACCAAAAATGTGATTAGTTTTTGTAAGGTCCAATATTTAATGAAACTTATATTTTTCACTTGGTTGTTTTGAGAAACCACTCATGGATCTTTAGATCTACAAGATTGTAACCTACTTTGATCTTTATTTTTACAAGAAAACATTTATTTATTCAAGTTCATAGTTTATGTGTGGATGATTCCATCATCCTACACATTTCTAACTTTCTCATCTTGCTAGATCATGTTTTTAATCATGATTTAGCAAGACCATATGATGATCCATCAACTACATAAGTAACAACAACCAACAATCATCACAACACATGAATATCATAATTTCTTCATCTTTTAACCATGCTTTTATCACCAACTAGTTTATGTTCAATACTTCTTCACAAGATTCATTAGAGTTCTTATCATTTTGATCATTAAACATTATTAACCACTTAAACAAGATGTAAAAAGCAAAGATCTAAGTTCTTACCACTAGCTCAAGGCTAGGGGAGTTCAAGTGTAGAAAAGTGGTGGATAAAAGAAGATGAGAGTGGTCCTTCAACTTCCGAACACACCGAGCTTCGTTGTATGATCACTAACACCTTTGGATCACTAGAGATTGCATGAAAGAGCTTGAATGATGGTGATGGTGGTGCTCCTTGTGTTCGGCCGAAACAAGCAAAGAGAGGAAGGAGAGTGTTTGAGTGGAGTGTGTGTTGAGAAGTGAGAGAAAGGTGGACTTGTGGGTAATACTTATAGACTTCAACATGCCATTGTCTTATGGGTAACATGTCTCTAATCTAGCAACATGATCCATTTTAATATTGAAACAAATCCATCGGTGGGGACACCCATGGTAACCGTTTCCTGGGGGGTATAGGGTTGGGTTCCAAGTATTAGTTACTAATTTAGTTAGAATTCAAATGTTATAGTTAGTGGTTTATGGTGTGTTATTAAATATATAGTGTGTTAGGGTGTTCGGGGACCCTAGCTAGCTTAGAAAAATAAAAACAATGTGTTTGACAATATTTTTGTGTTCCGGGTAAAGTCCGGTTGTTCGGTTTGATACTGTTCCGTTAAGGTGCTTAATTAATCCGTAAAGTGTTCTATATATATATTTTGTAACATTTTTAATTCTCAACACTCAGGAAAGCATACCGGACTATTTAGTAACTTTTCTGTACACTACTAGTATGTCAACAAGCACATGTACGTATAACACAGTGATCAGAAAGCAGTTAAGTGATTTAGCACAGTCATCAAGCACTTTAATTATCATTAATAAATTGTACGGATACATGGAATTATGAGGGTTGTCACACATTTGTCGGTCTTCAAACATCTAGGAAGCATTATTTGAAAACACCCCTGAAATTTATCGAGGCTATAGAATGAGATCCTCAAATACTGGATTATCATCTTTCAATCACATTTTCACTAAATTTATCAATCTTGTTTTTCATACCTCATCGAGTCAACCTATTCGCCTGCAAACAGATGGAGAAAGCTTGAAGTATAAGATGTACTTAATTATATGGCACGGATTTTCACTGATTCAAGAATCTCAACACATCAGTTCATAATACTTTGAACCAATTTACAAACATCTTAATACCGATCCATAATTCAGATTATTAACTTCTGAATGCATTAACCAGTTTTTCCTGAAGAATTGTTGTTTGGTCTATGTGATGTGGTGTCAATTGTACTGTTATTCCGCTTCTTGGCTGTATTTCTCGTGTATCAGCCAACCAAAATAATTAAAAAACAAATCAAACACTACAACAAAACAAAAATCATTACCAAAAACAAAACGAATCAAAAAAGATGAAACCTTTATCAAACTATAAATTCTTGAAATTACCAATCACGACTAAGAACAAACATACCAAGAGCATCTTCAGGGATGGAAAAAGTACCTTATCTTTCTGATTGAACAACAATCGAGAATTGAGAGTAACCACCTGATCTGTAGGAGACAGTTGCTTCAACCTTAACATCTTCACCGTCACTGTGTATCAATGGCCACACAAACCAATTTACGAACGATGATTCAACCAAATTCACAGTAAACTGGCCAATCAAACACCTGTAAAACAAAACACAAGAATCAGTTATAAACGTCAATTTATATAACCGATCTACAAATGAAAAATTGGAAAACTTACCAACGTCATCACATACAGCTAAATAGGCATCTCAGACCAACCAAACTCCATTTATAACTTACCGGCGTCCTCACAGCGTCAGCGAAGGTCATTCATGGTGAAGTTGCAAAACATTTATATTGTCAAAATGCCAGGCTCAGATTGTGCATAAAGATGACAACACCATGGCTGCAAGAGAGGTTGCATGAACTACTGCCATCCTACGACCTTGCCATGCCATAATGCTATCTTCATTCAATTTTTACTCAGATCTACAAAATCATCATAGCCTCATGTTGAAAGGACAAGAAAATGTCAACATAATGCACTTTGCATTCATTTTTATTCATCATCACAGACAACACTAAATGATTTGCTAAAGTAATACAAATGATTTGAAAATGTCAGACCTCGCGTATATTCGGGCAAACGTTTCCTTCATCATAGTTTTAGGCTCAGGTGAGAAGCATCCCATCAACATCATTGACTGAATATACCTTAGATAACATCGATCTAATTATCATCAACCAAACATCGATTACACCCAACGCTACCTAGAACAGCCGCGAACGGCAGCCGGCAACGATTAGGGCATGTTGCAACAACACGCCAGATCTCGCCATCATAGCCTCAAATGACAAAAGCTTCTAAGGTGAACAAAACTGAACCGATCAATTTTCAAAATCAAAACAAATCCTAATTGAATCTTAATGTAACAACAGATACAGGTTCAATCAAAACACTTCAAAATTCAGATGATACAGCTTTAGGTAATAATCTGTTTTTTTAGGAGGCAAAATTTGAAATGCATAGGGAGTTGTTTTGGCCATTTAATGCACTCAGAACTAATCATATATCCTTCCAACTCTCTCTTTCTTCTCTATTCATGGTGAAGTTGCAAAACATTTATATTGTCAGACTGTCAGGCTCAGATTGTGCATAAAGATGACAACACCATAGCTGCAAGAGAGGTTGCATGAACAACTGCCATCCTACAACCTTGCCATACCATAATGCTATCTTCATTCAATTTTCACATAGTTTGCAAAATCATCATAGCCTCATATTGAAAGCACAAGAAAAGTGCACTTTGAATTCATTTTTATTCATCAACACAGTCAACACTAAATGATTTGCTAAAGTAATACAAATGATTTGAAAATGTCATACCTCGCTTATATTCGGGCAGATGTTTGCTTCATCATAGTTTTAGTCTCAGGTGAGAAGCATCCCATCAACATCATTGACTGAATATCCCTTAGGTGACATCGATCTAATTATCATCAAACAAACATCGATTACACCCAACACTACCTAGAACAGCCACGAACAGCAGCCGGCAACGATTAGGCCGTGTTGCAACAACATGCCAGATCTCGCCATAATTGCAAGATTATTAAGTTCTAAATGCACTAACCGGTTTTTCCTGAAGAATTGTTGTCCAGTCTGTTTAATGTGGTGTCAATTGTATTGTTATTCCGCTTCTTCGCTGTATTAACACATTAAAATCATAAAACATAAAAGCAAACAAAATGTTTAAAAAAAACAAAACACAAATAGTTAGTTATATGCTACCAACCTTGAAGTGTTGCACCACAGCCTCCACATGTGTACACCAGTTTGTTGCTTATGAAACTAACCGTCATCGTAATCAGCAAATTGTTGTTATCATCAAAACACGTTTAAGAGAAAAGTAAACTGAATGAAACTACCTGTCATCATAATCAGCAAATTGCTTATGAAACTAACCATCATCGTAATCAGCAAATTGCTATTACCACCTGATCTGTAGAAGACAGTTGCTTCAACCTTAATATCTTCACAGTCACTCTGTATCAATGGCAACGATGATTCAACCAAATTCACAGTAAACTGGCAACACGAACACCTATAAAAGAAAACACAGGAATCGGTTACAAACGTCAATTTATATGACCGATCTACAAACAAAAAATTGGAAAACTTACCGGCATCATCACATACAGCTAAATAGGCATCTCAGACCAACCAAACTCCATTTTCTTGTATAGATGTAACAACAATTATACACGATCACTTTTCAAAACCTTAATCAACAACACAACGTCAGCGAAGGTAATTGATAGTGAAGTTCCAAAACATTTGCAATTTCAGAATGCAAGGCTCAGATTGTGAATAAAGATGATAACACCATAGCTGCAAGAGAGGTTGCATGAACAACTGCCATCCTACAACCTTGTCATACCATAATGCTATATTCATCCAATTTTTACTCAGATCTACAAAATCATCATAGCCTCATTTTGAAAGGACTTTTGTCAAATGCATTTTACATTCATTTTTATTCACCATCACAGTCAACACGAAATGATTTACTAAACCATACAAATGATTGCAAAATGTCAGACCTCGTGTATATTCAGGCCGACATTTCCTTCAACGAAAACGCATCTAAGTTACCATAAAGTGCCTGGAACCCTGGCTTACTACCAAAACCCTCTGTGGAAGCTTTGTAAATTAAAACCCTAGAGTTTGAATCGAAATCGCCTGTGATGAAGAATAGAGAAGAAAGAGAGGAATAGAGAAGAAAGAGAGAAATGTGCGCTATAAGTTTGAATCGAGAAGAAAGAGAGAGTTGAAATGATTACTTCTGATGTGGATTAAATAGCCAAACAACTCCCCATGCATTTTCATATTTTGCCTCCTAAAAAAAGAAAACTTCTTCAATTTAATAAGAAATAAAAAACAGATTATATATACATAATATTATAAAAACTTCAGAATTATGACATCAGCGGAGTCAATGTGGCATACCTAATATAATGACACGTAAGCAAAGTGAGATCATCATCTAAGCTCCTTTAATAGATAGCAATAGATAGATAGATAGATCCGTCAAACATAGAATTCTTGGAAAACACCATATCGCGTGCTATGGTGTTTTAGTCTCAGGTGAGAACCATCTCATCAACATCATTGACTGAATATCGCGTGCTATTAAAAAACGTTGTCTTATGTGACAGCAATGACATAATCATCGGCCGAACATGGATTACAGCGAACACTACCTAGCACAGCCGCGAACGGCAGCTGGCTACAATGCTTTATATGTTGCAACAGTACGCCAGATCTCACAATCGTAACCTCAGATGACAAAATCATCTTCATCGGTCTGAATAGATACGTTCAAGTTGTTTTGCGCATTAAATGTACCTGTGAGAAGTAATCAAATATCCATCTCTCTATTTATTCTTGACATTTTAATCTACAAAATCACCATAGACTCATCTTGAAAGGACACTTTAATATACAAAATCATTATATACAATATTATTTTGTCAAAATGCCAGGCTCAGATTGTGCATAAAGATGACAACACCATGGCTGCAAGAGAGGTTGCATGAACAACTGCCATCCTACAACCTTGCCATACCATAATGCCATCTTTATTCAATTTTTACTGAGATCTACAAAATCATCATAGCCTTGTGTTGAAAGGAAAATAAAAATGCACTTTGCATTCATTTTTATTCATCATCACAGACAACACTAAATGATTTACTACAGTAATACAAATGATTTGAAAATGTCAGACCTCGCGTATATTCGGGCAGACTTTTCCTTCATCATAGTTTTAGACTCAGCTGAGAAGCATCTCATCAACATAATTGACTGAATATACCTTAGGTAACATCGATCTAATTATCATCAACCAAACATCGATTACACAAACGCTACCTAGAACAGCCACGAACGGCAGCCGGCAACGATTTGGGCATGTTGCAACAACACGCCAGATCTCGCCATCATAGTCTCAAATGACAAAAGCATCTAAGGTGAACAAAACTGAACCGATCAATTTTCAAAACAGTTCAAAATTGAATCTTAATGTAACAACACAAACAGGTTCAATCAAAACAGTTCAAAATTCAGATGATACAACTTTAGGTAATAATCTGTTTTTTTAGGAGGCAAAATTTGAAATGCATAGGGAGTTGTTTTGGCCATTTAATGCACTCAGAACTAATCATATCTCCTTCCAACTCTCTCTTTCTTCTCTATTCATGGTGAAGTTGCAAAACATTTATATTGTCAAACTGCCATCCTACAACCTTGCCATACCATAATGCTATCTTCATTCAATTTTCACAAAGTTTGCAAAATCATCATAGCCTCATGTTGAAAGCACAAGAAAAGTGCACTTTGAATTCATTTTTATTCATCAACACAGTCAACACTAAATGATTTTCTAAAGTAATACAAATGATTTGAAAATGTCAGACCTCGCTTATATTCGGGCAGACGTTTGCTTCATCATAGTTGTAGTCTCAGGTGAGAAGCATCTCATCAACATCATTGACTGAATATGCCTTAGGTGACATCGATCTAATTATCATCAACCAAACATCAATTACACCCAACACTACCTAGAACAGCCGCGAACGGCAGCCGGCAACGATTAGGGCATGTTGCAACAACATGCCAGAGCTCGGCATCATAGCCTGAGATGACAAAAGCATATAAGGTGATCAAAACTGAACCGATCAATTTTCACCATCAAAAAAATCCTAATTGAATCTTAATGTAACAACACATACAGGGTAAGTCAACACATTTGAGATGATACAGGTTCAGGTAGTAAAAAGAAACCCTCTGGTGTAGAAGCAACCAGTGAGAGTGTTTTGATGGAATTTTTAGGAGGGGTCGGTGACATTGTCGAGGGTTGTCTGGAAATGCTATCACTTTGCATTTCCTGACAACCTCGACAACGTCACCGACCCCTCCAAGTTTTCAACCAAAACACTCTCACTGGTTGCTTATTCAACAGAGGTCATCCTCTAATCTCCCTTAATAGCTAAGAACGTGACACGTAGGCAAATCGAGGTCATCCTCTAATCTCCCTTAATAGAATCCTGAATTAAAACCGTTACTATATAAAATTTGATAAACTAAATTTGATCAATTTAATTGATTTGAGATAAAGAAAAACGAAAACTGATGCATTATTTAGTAAATGATTTAAACTTTCAACTATTGTTAAAAGCAACCATTTTTTTGCAGTGAAAACGGGCTGCGGTTGAAATGCACAATTTTTTGTATAGTAAAAGTCAACCATATTGGACAGGAATAGCTTATTAGCAACAACATTTCAAACAACGTCACCTCTGCAAGTGACTTCAACTTATTAGCAAAAACATTTCAAACAACGTCATCTCTAACCTGATGTAATTTAAAGGACAACATGAGTTATCTCAAACTTACCGATATCAATTGCTCATGGATAAAATCCATTAACTGTTGGCTTGAGATGCAATCCCTAAAAACATGAAAGTAAAATAATTTAGTAATGATCCAAAAGATTAAGAATAATCCATAAAAAGTTGCATATTGAGTGTGCAGAGGGACTTACAGTGTTGACATCAGGATTATTCGTATACATTTGTTTTTCAGGTTTCATAAAATTCCATGTCACCTGCCAATCATCGCTACAATATTAAAAAACAATTAATAAGATACACAAATCTATCTATCTCTTTCTGCAGCAATTAGGGTATTAAATGGCTGAATGTCTTCATCACCCTAAACCATAACAAACACTCAACCACACCCAAAATCAAACACACAAATCAAAAGATATACACAAAATACAAAAACCCTAAACAATATGAGACATAAATGATTACCTGCACGACAACTGCTGTAGAAGATAATGCCAACCCATTACCGATGACAATTGCAGCAGGTCCGGGCAGTCCGCATACAATATGAGCAACTAATCCCACCACAACAGCTGTCACCAACACCTGTATGAGCGTATCACCAACAAAAATTCGGTCAAATCATCTGCTAACAAACACTGTAAACTCAAATTCTGAAAAATAATCAACAGAAATTTAAACATATCCAGATCCTGCCGTCACCCAACCTAACAAATTTCGCAAGAATCAACTCCTGTTCCAAATACAGTATCTAAAAACCATAAACACACAAATCAATCACTTAACCCATACCTTAACATGCGGATCTACAGAAGTGATGAAGATGGCTTCAAGAAAGCCAGGGTTTGCCGTTTCAGGTATCATCAGCAGAAACCTATGGTGACGGCGATTAGGGTTTCACTAAAGTGATAAAGATGGCTTCAAGAAAGCCAAGACTCGAAAAATACAACAAAACGATGTGGCTCAGATCTACCAGAAATCATGGCTGCAAGGTGGGTTGCAGGTCAAACCCTACCATCCGCCCTCATTGCCATGCCAAAATCAACTGGTAAAAGACTTTTGAGATCATCATAGCCGAGTGACAGAACCATCGGACTTCTTTTCCGAATACATTCTTCAACTTGAAGCTTTTGAAGAGAGAAGATGAGAGAAACCCTAGAAATCGCCAGAAGTGAGAAGAGAGAAGTCGGTTTGAAGAGAGAAGAAAGAGAGAAATGAACTCTTAATTTGAATTGAGAAGAAAGAGAGAGTTGATTTGATTAGCTCTGATGATGTGCATTAAATGGCCAAACAACTCCCCATGCATTTTCAAATTTGCCTCCTAAAAAAAAGATAAGTTTTTCAATTTATTAACAATAATAAAAAAAACATATTATATATAAAAAAATTCGGAATTATGACATCAGCGAAGTCTATGTGGCATAGCTAAACAACTGACACGTAGGCAAAATTACATCATCATCTAAGCTCCTTTAATAGATAGTATAGATTAATTTACAAATTTCTTTTGTGAGTGGTATATACTATTCAATTTTTACTAGTCTTTAAAGCTTAGTGTATAAGTTTATGAAGCGTACCATTTTCCATATTCCTATTATTCTATTGAATTAACCCCATATATTAATATATATAAGTTTCTTTTGTGAGTGGCACATATTATTTATCGTTTACAACTTTTAAAAGCTTAGTGTACAAGTTAATGAAGCACCCAATTTTTCATATTCTTATTATTTTACGTTTCGGTCTGTATTTGGTGAGCTAACATGTCGCAACGTGTGTGTGTGGTTCAACGTTTAACATCTATCTTTTGTTCGATTTAACGACTTCGTTGCAACGCACGGGTCTTATATACTAGTTCAACAAAAAACATAGATGTTGAAACTTGGGTCTGACGCTTAAGCTGAAAAAATTAAGCCATTGATCTATGAGTATAACTAAGTTTAAAAAATATTTATACATTTTAGTTACAATAGTTTTACCCAATTTTACAATCTAATTACTAAAATAGAGCAGTTTGAACCTTAGTACAATAGTTGGTAGTTTATAAATAAAATCCATCTTATTTATTTTAGGATTCATTTTTTAATACAACCTAGTATATATATATATATATATATAGAATTGCGCTAAAATAAGAACCACCTCCAGTTGTAAGAACAGTGAGAACTACTTGATCCGGGGCGAGTTAGACCAAATTTTTTTTATAAACGTAGATGCGTGTATTATAAACACATTTGTAAAAAAAAATAAAAAAAAATGCCGTGTGTGTAGTTTTGAGCACCACAAGTTTGTGTTTACGGGTACCGTAAATTTTCCGGTAAGATTTACGATACCCGTAAACACAAACTTGTGGTACTCAAATCTACACACACGACATTTTTTTTGAATTTTTTTTTACAAATGTGTTTATAATACACGCATCTACTTTTATGAAAAAATAATTGGTCCACCTCGCCCCGTACGGTGTAGTTCTCAAGGTTCTTACAACTCGAGGTGGTTCTCATTTTAGCGGTCCCCAATATATATATATATGTGGAGAGGATCATGAGAAAACTAGATATAAATGAGAAAACTAGAAAACTAACTAAAAACCACTAAAAAAGAGGGGGGACTTTTAATGAACGAGGGGGGACTTTTAATGAAGGAGGGGTAAAATTGGGAAAAAAATATATAACTTTTCAAACATTTCTCATTTCTCCATACGTTATCATTTTAAAACAAAAATGGCACCATAAGATCACAAATTTTTGTATCTTTCATTCAAGTATATTCGAGCATATTTTTTATGACATAAAAAAAGATTTATGGTGTCGTCTTATTTTCAATACTATTATTATAGTAGTGCACATGTGCAATATAACATGTACTACAATTGCATTACATGCTTAAAATTAGTTTTTTGAGTCTAGTTTAGCTTTTAGGGTTAGTTTTTTTGGAGGTTTAGAATTAGGATTAGGTTTTTGGGTGTGGGGGGGGGGGTTTAGGTTTTTGGGGGGTGGGGGTGGGGGGGTTTAGGTTTTTTTCGGGTTTACAATTGCATTACATGCTTAAAATTAGCTTTTTGAGTCTAGTTTAGCTTTTAGGGTTAGTTTTTTTAGAGGTTTAGGATTAGGTTTTTGGGTGGGGGGAGGGGGGGTTTAGGTTTTTGGGGGGTGAGGGTGGGGGGTTTAGGTTTTTTTCGGGTTTATGTTTAGGATTTAGTTTTAGGTTTTCGGGAGGGTGAGGGTGGGGGGTTTAGATTTGGGGGGGGGGGGTTAGGCTTTGGGTGGGAGGGTGAATTTAGGTTTTTGGGGGGTGGGGTGGGGGGTTTAGGTTTTTGGGGGGTGTCGGTGGGGGGGTGGGTTAAGTGGTTTAAGCTTTATGTATTAGTGCACATGTGCAGTACAACAAAAAAGTTTTTTTTTTTTTTTTTGAAATTTTTTTTCCATACATAAAAAGTAGCGATTTTTATATAAAAATTTGTAGAAAAAAAAATTTTGGTATGTTTTTAGGTTTTTTTTAGGCTTTTTTGGTTAGTTTTTTGGTTTTCTCATTTAAACTAGTTTTCTCATGATCCATCCCCTATATATATATATATATATATATATATATTGTTACATAAGTGCTTAAAATATTGAGTTTAATTTTGATTAAAACATCTTAAGTGAGAAAACAAAGTATTTTATATTAGAAATTTATTAAATCTATATGTAATCCTTTTAAATATATTACATTTTTTATTATTTTTGTAACACCCTAAAAGCGGGTTTGGTAATCAAACCACGTTAATAATAATGAGCGGGTGAAATACCGTTAGTGGTAAAAATTAACCCGGTAAATATTAGGATTTAAATAATTGTGACCTAATATAAAAAAAATAGAGAATAAAAGCTTTTGAGAAAAACAAAGCTTATAAGAAGCCCGAGTTAACGGGACTTAAAATAAAACGGGTTATAACTCCTGGAACCCACTAAGTTAACTATGAATAATTAACCTAGTTAATAATGTTTAGTAAAACAATGAAGGAACTTGTAGTAACTGACCCATTTATAAAACCTTTAAACTTTGAGGGACTAAAAGTGGGCAATTGGAAAGATGTTTTAATTAAAACAATATCAAAAACCAAAACACACACAAGTGTGTGTGTTGGTCGACTTTTGCCAGAACCAGGAGAAGGGTTCTTACACATGAACCCTAAACTCGTAAACTTGATCAAAATCAAAGGAAATCGAGCAAAGAAATTGGGGCTTTAACTAAATTCGTGATCACCTAAGCTAGGAGATCGCAAGGTATGTCAAAGTTTGTAATTCGGAGATATCTTGAATTTATGAAGAACACCCAAAATCGAAAATTCTATGATGAATGTTGTATATATGAGTGATCTTGGGTTGAATTTATGTCTAGGAACAAACCCTAGATGCAAACTTGTAGAATTGTGACATAAACTAGTGATTAGTCAATTAATCAAGTATGAGCTAAGTGCGTTTTGACTAAATGGTAAATATGATGATACGCATGTGCTTAGAATCATCATATTTGATAGTTGGAGCAGAATACTTGAACAATTTATAAGTTCGAGTGAATACTCATACATTACTTGAAATGGGTTTTGTATGTTATGACGAAATTGGTGATTTTGTTTATGTAAATAGGTGTTTCAAATCATGATGTCTACTAGTTAATATGTAAAACTTGATTATATTAGATGTTTGGATGAATCTCTAATGCTATGATGAAATGGGTTTTACATGTAGATGGAAACCTTTAGTTCTTGCTTAACAAATGAATAATTAGCCTTGATAATCAAGAGCTAAGTTAAATTGGTGTTAATAATAGCATGAACTTAGACTTGAAAAGTAGTTAAAACGGTGGCGTAAGAATAATGCCTATCGGATACTTGATAAAGTGCTTAAATGAATTGTCGAGTTTCATAGTGTAATCACTTATGCTAATAGGCAGTTTGACCTTTAAAAGTCAAACTGACCAAAATGAAATCAAATGGTAAATTTTGATGTAAAATCCTTAAGATGGAATAGTCATAATTAATGATGACTAATCTAACCGTCTTACGAATTATGATGATAGTTTGACTCTTGACAAGCTAGATGGAGGCTTGGAAAGGAAGCGGGTCAAACGAATCAAGTGTGAAGGAAAAGCGTGTTTCGGATGCAAGGTAAGTAAAAGCTTACATCCTTTTATAGTACACATCAGTTGGGTGTATTGAAAATGAATAAAGAAAAATTAGTAATAGAATTATAATGTTCCGACGTAAATAATATGAGTCGAAACAAGTGAAATGGTGAGAAATCATAAATAATGAGAAAAAGGGTAAATTGATTAATTAGTCGTGTAATTATAAACTAATAAGAAATTTTGAAACATTATGTCATGGTGTAAACCGGAATGGGTAAAAGGGCGAGATGGTAACTAGATATCATCTCATAATGGAAAATGGTCGTTCGGACTAAACGGGTCAAATGACATTGGTAAAATCATTTGACAATATTAATTGATGATCGCTTGTTGAGTTTTGTGATCACAGGAAACATCATATGGTTCGCGTTGGTATTAATCAGAAATTAATAGTGAAAGATATTTAAACGGGTGAAAGCGATAACCCGAGCCAGGTACGTGTAAATAATTTATAGTTAAAAGTGCAATTTTGGTCAAATAATTAGTGAAAGTCCATCGTCGTAAAATGAGGGACTAAAATTGACCAAAAAGCCCTTGAAGAGTAAACCGGATAAACGAACCCTTTAGAGGTCGTTTAGGAACAGGTGTTATGATTATGTAAGCTTTTGATAAGTAATAAGGTTTTAGACATATGCATTTTTGGTCAAATGCCTATAAATGAGTCTTTTCCGTAAAACTACAAATCGAAGTGTAGAATTCGGAAAATTGTCAAATATACTAAATCCACCACGGGAATGGTTGTGGTGATATGAAAGTAGACAATTCAAATATGGGAAAATGATGAGTGAAGAGAACGAGCGAAATTTAAACTTAAAGGTTTAAATCCTCTAAACGGGTCAAAACGAATTATGCGCATAACTTGGGTATAGGCCGCGTAATGCACAAAAGTTATGATTCCGAAATAAAGATTTTGAGTTAAATACGTTAGTGTATGGTTTATGATTAACTAGAAACAAATTTGTGATTTTAACATAAACGGGTCGAATAATCATAAAAAGGATTTATAGACCGTTAGTTTATAAATCGAATTTCGATGCGACCAAAGATGATAAGCGGATTTGTAATTTAATTACGGTCGCTTAGGAAAAAGAATCACGTAAATCGGACATGTAGATCAAAAGTTATGCGCGTTTACGTTAAAAATGGTCAAACCACAAAGCTGGGCTGAAATGCAGGTCCCCAGCTCTGGACCTGCTGGAAAAGAGCCTCCCTCATGCCACGCGAGGGAGTAAGGTAATTCAAGCGTGCCACGTGACGCGAGTCGCGGCACGCGGCAAGTTTAACCGAGCCTCTCGCGTGGCGTGAGAGGCATAAAATTTGGAAATTTGTTTTGTTTTGATAATTCGATGTGTGGAACTTGTTTAAGCCCGTTTCAAACTAAATATGACTAAATCATTTCATGGTTTACGAAATGTAGGTATATCTTTGAATGCCGGACGACAATCAAGTTCAATGGAGAACCGAACACGATCAAGACTCAAGCTTCCGCACATTGTTAATCGTTATTTTTAAAACGACGAATTTAGTCACATTATGTAGTATACTTGAAAATTGTAAAAGTTTTATTATCCCGCATTTTTCAAAGCATATGTAATCTTAATTACATGTTTATTTTCGTAATTTATATTAAACCGTTAAATAATAGTAAGGGTGTTACAAGTTGGTAATCAGAGATCAAGGTTAAAGAGTAAAGTGTGTTTGGTTTGAGGCTTGATCGCAAATCCGGTAAGTATTTGTATATTAATAGTTTAGTATGATTAAGGTCCTATGAACAACACATAGGGTTATCGTGTAATACACGTTACCCCAATTAAATCGATAAAGGATATATATAGTTACCAAAATTACGTGTGTTGACACGTGTAGTGGAAAAGCCTTGTATTATAATACGGGCGTTCATTAAAGTCGAAATTACTAATTCTTATAAATGTTTTAGTTGAAGGACACTCGCATCCGAAGATAACGGGAGTTTAACAAATTGCGGATCTGACGAAGGAACGGTCCAAAGTATGACGAGCAGAGCATGCTCAACAAGGACCTAAACCGCGTGACGATTGCGAACAAGGTTAATGGCATGGAAAGCCCGTTAGGGCAAGCAGTACCAGGTGCACGCTTTTAAATTTAATCGCACAAGTAATAATATGCAACAAACACGTAGGGAATGACGGTTGCATATATATAATAAAACTTGGAAAACCTGAATAGGATATCTATTCAGGATGATGTTTCCAAGAGAAATTTAATAGAAACATGTGTTATTCATGATGATGAATAACAAAGAAATAACAGGATTAGTTCATATGGAAACTTGGACGGGGGTAATTATCCAGGTGGAAAACTCTCAATATAATGCTATTGAGAAAAGTAGCGATCACATTAACAAGTATGATTATATAATAGTTCGATAAAAAGGAAAACATTGTATATGTTCAAGAATGAAACGGGTAAAACTAAAAATTGTTAAATAGCCATTGAATAAAGTTTTGCCAATATAGATCAATAATGTAGAAAGATTAGAGGCGTTACTTACATGGGGTGTAATGTGAAAATTATAAAAAGGTCATGTGTACCATGTGTTGATTGCTTACTCTGGCTAAGTAAGTAGTGAACTCATGATACCACGAACTTCTTATGATGGACACATTTACGTCCGATGTAGTAAGGACGGGGCGAATGGGATGAACTAAAAAGGTACCCAAATGAATCAAATAAGCAAGATGTCTGATAATAGATGTAAACGCAAGCCGGATGACGGAAGCGTATTACGTTAAAATGATGAGCCCGAGGGAAGGGACAAGAAACAAGGCAAATAAGAATACGGACTGACTAATGAGAATGCTAAGGCGTAGGGATAAAAGTTTGACTGTCATAAGTGATGAAATTCACACGAACAAGTCAAGCAGATTAAATAAAGAATAGAGGACTTGGTTGAATAAAAGCGAGGGATTTCGCTAAGACGACCCAATAAGTTAAAACGATGTCTAAAACCATATCAGAATGGTTACTTTGAAGATGACTTTGGTAAAGATACCCGATAGATGGGTAGGATTTTGAGCGAATGTGTAAACCAAGAGACGGGAACGCGGATTGAAAGTCAAAAGACTCGGATTGAGAGTTATGACTAAAAGGCGACAAGATTTTGCAAACATAAATTTTGAAAATTTCGTCCGACTATTTCAAAGTTGAACGGGTAGAATAAAGAATGAAGTTTGACATTCATAAGTGAGGAAATTTCACACGAACAAATCAAACGAGTTAAATAAAGAATAACGCTTCCTAATGTAAGTAAGCGTGAACCGAATAAATAAAAGCGCGAAATATTAATAAACTTATGCAAGGGGTTATGGGCGCTAAAAACATTAAGATAAAAGAACCCGGGTAATGGGTTGTAAAGAAGTATAAGTATGGACCGAGAAACGGTAAATGTAAGAATAAACCGATGTGTAAATGACGTAAGGAGTCATAAAGTCGGAAGATTAGTCCGAAAGTAAATGAATGTAGCCTTAGACAACGGTCAAGAATTCTGAATATAAAAAGAGGTTCCTTGACACCATATATGTACATTTGAATAAAGATACAAATAAAAGATGATCTACGGGATCATCATAACCTACGGGATTAAAAGTAGTGTTAAGGTCTACAGCACCAAGAAGACCCTTGGGTCACAAATAGAAAGAAACGAACTCTTAGGGTCTCACCTTAAAAGGGGTGGAAAACTTAAGGAAAAAGCCTACGAGGCTAAGTGAAAGGACCTACGGATCACTTGGGTAAAGCGTGGGGAACTAGTCATGATTCCCCGCATTAAATAATAATGGAAATGAATAAATCCTCGGAAGTAACATTCCTAGATATGAGAGAAAGAAGTAAGACAAAGAGAAAACCTAAACTAAAAATTTAGTTTTTAGTCAAAAGCAACGTTTTAACAAATATAAGTAGTATGAGGTGATTTAGGAAACCATAAACACACATAAGGCCGGAGATGGCTGTAGGTCCCTTCCCGAATGAGGTCAAACCTTATCCTTGTTATATTAACACACTAGCGAGTGCGGAATCCAAGCTAGCATGCAAACCGAGTTGAGACAAGTATAAACACACGACACACAAGATTCAACGATTAACACCACTTGTATTAATGCGTATGAAAGGTTCCGGTTACAAGCTCAAGGTTTACAAATCTGTATTGCAAACTCTCTAATGTGTGTGTGTTCTTGACAGAATGCTCTCCCTATCTCTCGAGTGTATCTATCTGTCTCTTGTGTCTCACACTTGTCTCACAGTGCTTCTTCCTGAAATGAACACAACACATGGGTATATATACCCGACACAGCACCTATGGTCGAAGGATAAGGTATTCTGGTCGAAGGATCATCTATCGACCAGAATATCCACCGAAAGATCCATACATACCTCGAAGGTTGATATCCTTCGAGGTCCATATGTATCCATCGAAGGTTGTCTTTCGAGGGCATCGAAGGATACAAACCATCCTTCGATTCCTCATCCTTCGACACACACAACATACAAACAATGTGCTAACTGTTTGGCCAAGTCAAAACGGAGGATGGTTGACTTGGTCAAACTTACATCGAACGCACATATAAACAAACCTAACACAAGACATCGTTTTGGTATCATGACAGAATACAGACAAAGTACAGACACAAGTAGCTTTGTCTTGATCTTCGTGTCTTCAAGTCGAAACTAAGTCGAACTGAGCTGAGTTGAACCGAGCCGAGTTGTGTCCACAAAATGTGTATCAACAAACTCCCCCTTGGACGCTACTCGTGAGGTTCAACTTCGATGTCTTCCACGTCGGAGGATCTTCAAAGTCTTCACGTGTCGTAAGTAGAAAGTGTATCAACAAACTCCCCTTTTCATTTAGGTAGTGTGTCAATAAACTCCCCCTTAGATTGAACTCTCCATTGAGTCATGCTCGTGAATCTTTTGACTTGTCAATTCTTCAGATCCTTGTGGTGTTGATGAAGGGTCAGCGGCAACTCGATCATTTTATCCTTTGAGTGCCTCCACTTCGTGTCTTCATTCCAAAGCTTTTCATCGAACATGTTCTCCTCGCCTTTAGCATCTGCACATGCAAGAAAGCTAAACGCATAATGAGAACACCGCTTGGAATATAGTTAACATTTAAACAAATGACACATATGAGATTAAATCTCAATCAAACACCAACCGACAACATTTTGAAAGTTTAGAAAAATATTCAATTTTAATCCTTTAACTTTCAAAATTTGTTAACTTCGACAGTTTATGAAGATGCAAATGTTTTCCGGCTTACGATCAGGATTTTGGGTAGGATAGACTCGAGTTCCAACATCAGTCAATCAAAAATAAACTAGAAGCAAAATCTTTTTGGATTTTATAAAGTTTATATTAAAACACACCTAAAATCTTTTTGAAATTTTGAATTTGTAAAGACGGAAAACAATAAATAAATATACACAAGAATCATAAACTGAAAATAGTAAATAAATATCTACAGACATTCTTTTTGCGAGTTTCGAGGGTAAGAGAATCATATCAGTGTACGGTCATGTCAAAACGCTTTTTTTTTGTTCAATTAGACAGCATTAAGATAAGCATCCTATAACAATTATCGGTATTGTTGTCCACATAAACTCAACTTATCAGATGTAATTATGGCGAGGGGATACGTTAAGGTATGATTTATACTTATCGACCGGTGTTCATCCACATCACGACACATTCCCGTATCAAGGTATGCACGAGGGTTCATCTTACCGGTGAGTATACCGATTATCATCTGTTTGACCGTATAGGATGTGAGATTCTCACTTATTTTGATTTGAAAACAAGCCCTATGTGATAGAATCACTTATTGATGAGGAACTTGATTTTCGATGCATGAGGGCACAGGAGCAAGTTCGTGAACAGGTCAGTACTTTCGTACAGCAGAGAGACGAACTTGACTCCCGGATAAATGTGATATTTTATCACTTATTTGTTTGGACATGTGATTGTTTATCACTTATTGAGGTCGAATGCAATATGTACACGTATGTATAGTATCATGGAAGATCTAGACTTGCGTCCCCGTTATTTTTCGGTAAAAGATACAACCATGATACCCAGATGATAAACAGCATAAAGACCGAATATCTCAGAACCTCGGCAATCTCTCAAACGAAATTTCGGTACTAAGACCATATGCCAATGAATGGTTCCCACCCAGTCTTCAGTCGATTTAAGATTTATATCACCCTGCACACTTTAAAATGATTGTGAGCCTACCGATACATCTTATATAGAGCTGCTTATCGTTTTTCATTTTGCATTTCAGTTTAAAGAGGTTTCGACAGACCACTGATTTACTATCATATTCTCTTTTTCTCGCCAGGAAACTTATTTTTGTTTTTCAATGTTTTTGTGCTTTTGAAGTTTTTCGATGTTTTTGAATTTTTCAAATTTGGATTTACTCCCCCTAAAATCAACAAACTAAGATAAAATTTAAAACACAAAGGTATTTACAAAAATGACTTTCCGATGTTGGTTAACTCATGTTTTACCTCAATGCCGTTTACCAAAATTAAGTTTTAATCTGAAAAGATTTATCGAATTTTGGAAAAATCAGTTGGCATGTCGGTTTGCGGTGTGGACCATGACAACATTGTCTGGCCAAAGAGTGCTGCGAGAGGATAACAATTTATAAAGTAGCTTAAATAACGACAAGTATAGGAGAGATTAGAATTTTAAAACCGTATCCTGCAACTGCTTCGTGCATTGCAAGGAATCTGAGTGCTCTCCCAAACTGGATATCCACCCGGTGTGGATTTCAAAGTCGATTCTTTGTAGCTACTGAGAAGTCTCTTGACAGCAACAAGATCATAAACCTTTGGGTCCGGCTGGTCTTCCACATTGCATCAGCGAAGGTTTTTGCCTTTCTCTTTCAGAAGTAGTGTGCGGTTGTGCAACTCATGCCAAGGCATCCGCACACCCGGTTGGTTTGTTCAACAAACACTTTTTCTTCAATCACACCGCGCAGAAATGTACACTGCACGTTCATCTTGTTGATTTTGAACCTCAAACGTGCTGCAGGTGCGTACATTTTGATTTGAATCTACCCTGGGGAACCCGATCAAAGCTTGATTGTAAAAGGCTTTGCATTTTTGTCGAAGCTTTTCAAACTCTTTCAACAGACAATTCTGTTTCTCTTTTCCTTTTCTTTTCTTCTCTCCATCAAAGGCAACAATTTCTTCTGTCGCCTATTTTGTGCATGGACACTCCACTATCAACAATCTTACGACTATTGAAAGTTCCTCCTGGAATATCCTACACACTCATTCAAAGATTAGACGGAGAGGGGGACCCAAGCCTTTGTGGACTTGGGTCGTCCTTGATCATCAATAAAAGTGATTTCAATCACTTGATGATTAGGAAACAGAACCTCAGGTGCTCCCCCTGATTGAATTACCTGCTTTGGTTTCCAAGCTGTTTGTCCTTTACCAGTATTTGTATTAATTGTTTTAGCATTTACTGGTTTTGCAGTTTTAGGTTTTGCTTGAACAGGTTTTTCTTCTTTGACCTCTGATTTTAAGGCCTTTTCAATTACCTTTTGATTCTTTTGTTTTAACTTCTTTTCCCTTTCTTTCAAGACACGTGGGTCTTGTTTCGGGGAAACAGGTCGTTTTTGGTAATTGGTTTCTTGGGGAGCCTTCAACTTTTGCAGGTATGGGCAGTATCTTACAATATGCCCAATTGTGCCACACTCAAAACACATTCTCCGCTCTACAAACCTCGGAGAAACATGTTGATGACCAGACGGAGAACCAGACAATGAACTTTGTGATCTAGATGTACTTGGACCTAAATCACATCCGTTGGAGTGTTGGGTGTAATTATTCTGATCATTTCGTTTTAAAATTCTAACTTGTTTTATAAAATCAATGTTAGATTTATCCTGAAATGTTTCAAGTTTATCCGTACCCTTGGATCCAACAAAGTTCACTTTCGGTTCTCTTTTCTTAACAGGAGCTCTTTTGTTTTGCACCTTTGGCTGTTGAACCTTAGGTGCTTGAACATTCTTGTTCTGAGCCTTCTTTCCCTGTGCTTTACCCTTTCCGGAGTTGACTTGTTGTTTTCGCTCAATTGGTTGTTTTTGGTTTCCGTATTGTTTTCTAATTTGTTCACACGGAATTGGATCACATTGAGTGACGGTAACTTTGTCACTTTTGTTCCCCAAAAACTTATCAATACATCCTTCAAAAATTTGCTCAATTAAATCTTGATTTACATTTTTAATTGGAAAATCTTTGTTAGAGTAGATTTTGTCATCTCCTTTGAGTGTGTACAACAAGTTATTCCCTTCACAACTAAATACAAGGGACTCCATTCCTTTTGACATTTCAGTCTCACTCGGTTTCACTGGTGGATCACACAAGATGTGATTCTCAATTGGAATATCTGTTGTAACCGAGTTAGACTGTTTGTTCACAATTTCTACAGATTCATCGTCCGAAGAATCAGATTCATCATCCGAAGAATCAGTATCCAAAACAATGGGAGGACTCTGTTCCTTAACACATGATGAATCCGTCACATTCTCAGATTCTGATTGATCCGAGGATGATGTACCAGTTGTGAACCCGAGGCCTGCTGCAAAGTCATCTAGACAGAGTGGCACAGTAGGTTCAAAACGGGGCATATCCTCGTCATCAGGCAATTTGGAGTAATTGTGATTCATTGGGGGAGGACATGATTTGAATCCAGTACACTTCCTATCCCCCTTTTTCTTTTGAACATCAATAATGTGATCCAAAACATAGCAGGAATTGGAATAGCTTTCCAATTTCTGCTTAATTGTCTCACATTCACATCGAGCTGTTGCTAACTCTACCATTTGCTTTTCAATTGTGTCAATTAAATCATTGTTAGCATGTTGTTTTCTCAAAACAGCCTTTTGTAATTCAGAAACATCATGTTTTAATGACGCAATTGTTGCTTTAAACTCCTTTTCATTTCTGGTTAAAAACAAGTTAGCTTCAGTTGCTTTAGAAAGATCTACAATCAATTCTTGATTGTGTTTGTGTGTGATCTCAAACTGACTTTCCTGTTCAGCATATTTAACCTTTAAGCTATCACAACTTTCACAACTAACTACAGTGGGTTCATCGGCACATACCTGACTTGATGAACTGTCGACATTAGCCGTAAAGGCTGAATGGAAAGAAAAAGATCCATCTTCAGAGAAGAACTTAGCAAGCTTCTCGGAAGTTCCAGCAGATTTCTGGCAAAGAATAGATCTCCTCTTGCATAATACTTCAGCTTCAGCCAAAAGTTCATCAACCTTCAAATCTAAAGCATCACCTGATAAATCACCAGTATCAAGTGATTCCCCATCTGTGCTCCCACTATAACCCGAACTATCTTCATCTTCTGAAGATTCACCAGCAGACGCGGGTTCTACTACCTTCTCTGTTACTTTAGCATAACAAGCTGTTCCACCATTTCCTCCTTCTCCAAGCTGAAGCGACCAATCACAACCTTCATCCATTTGAACCACAAGTGCCCGGTTGGCATTTGACGACCCTGCTTGGCCTTGGTTGTTGACAGGTATCAACGTACGAACATTGTTCCTGTTTTGGTTCTGCTGGTTGCCTTGATTTCTGAAGGGATTTTGGTTTCCATGCTGAGCTGGTCTTGTGCATTCCCTTTTGAAATGACCGCGTTCACCACAGTTAAAGCACGTTACAGCTTGCTTGTCGAATCCATACTTGGTGTCTTTGTTGCTTTCCAAGTTGGTTCTCCCGGTCCTTTCCATAAACTCCTTTGCTCTTCGAATGGCACTAGCAAGAGCCCATTTGATATCCATCATTTCAAACTCGTCTCTATCCACTTGCTGATAATCTTCATTGGTTAGATTGATATTCCCAATCTGACCTGCGATCAATCCACAATAAGCACTAACCAAGGTATTCAACATCTCCATATGCTCCTTGGCTATCTCGACACTGACTTTGGAAAAGTTGGAAGTGTCTAATCTGACTGTGTTATGATTGGAAGTGGCTTGAATGTTTGAAGAGTTTCCATAAAACCCTTGCTGTTGCGGTTGTTGCTGCGGAGCTGTCGGTGTCGGTTTCACATCTGGTCTTGGATACATCAAGTATGCTGAAGGATCAAACTGATCTGTTGTTGAAGGTGCAGTGTTTGAGATGAAAGCTGTTTGAAGCTTAGCATGTTGAGAAGCTGGTTTTTCTCCACTGATACCTCCTGCAATCCCAAAATACATCTCTGGACTTTGAGGAGTTAGTGTTCTTTTTGCCTTCAGTTTTTCTTCTACATCCTTGTTCTCCAATTTTTGAATTAAATCATAAACGGTGATAGTGTCTAAAACACCATTTTCTTTAAGGATTTCAAGATAACTGCTCCACTTTGCTGGTAAGCTATCAGCAAATCTCTTTGTCATTTCTTGTGGAGTGGCATTGACTTTAAAAGCAAACATCTCGCTCAACAAGTGATGAAACCTTGTAGATAAATCTGCCAAAGTCTCATTTTCCAAACACGTGAATCCTTCAAATTCTTTCTTCAGTAAATCTTGCTTGATCTTTCTTGATTGAGCATTTCCTTCACATCGTAACGTGAGCATATCCCACAAGCTTTTAGTAGTCGTGCAGTAAACAAACTGGTGATATATGTCTCTGTTAAGAGCTTGTGTGAGAATCATGAATGCTTTCTTTTCTAACTCAAACTTCTTCTTATCTTCATCAGACAGAGTGCTGTAAGTTTGTGGATTAGATCCTGCAACTTCCAACTCACTGTCAAATGGAGTGAAGAAACACATCCATAGATCTTGACCTTGCCCCTGAACATAAGTTCTCAACCTTTCTTTCCACCATCCCCAATCATTGATGTGATTTAACTTTGGCGGTTTTGTGCTTGTACCAGTTTCACTGTCGTTCTGCATCATAGATTGAATGCTGTTGCTTTGATTTGTGACCAATGCCCATTGATTTGCAGTTATCATTGCAGCTTGGGTTGGGGCAATAGCTCGCAAGAATGCATTTTTGTCGAACTCTGGCTCAGGTTGTGTAGCTGATGATTGTGGAGTCGAAGTTAATTGAGTCCACCACTCACCGTTTGTTCCCATTTTATAAAAATTAATATATTAAGTGAAAATTGATTTTAAAAAAAAATTAATTTTCACAAACTATGTTAAAATTTTGAATAGAAACAAACAGCCGAAAGATCTCTGATCGAAAGACCTGCAAAACACAAACTGTTAATTATAAACAGACTAAGGATCGAAAGATCAACCCTTGTTCGAAAGATAGACACTTGTTCGAAGGATCAACAGTGTTCGAAAGATCACTGTTGAGTTTCGAACGATGGCTTCGAAAGATTCTCCAAGACGAAGGATCCTTATCTTTCGAAATGTAACAGAAGCTCGAACAATATATCCTTCGAAAAGATTCCTTGGCTCGAAAGATAACTCACTGACTTCGAAAGATGTTCGAAGGATGGGTATCTGTCGAACCTCCTTGATCGAAAGATGATCTTTCGACTCCGAAGGATATCTTTCGATGAGCACTGACACACTGACACAAAGTTGACAGTTTGGTGAGAAAGGTGACGGGTTGGTAAAAACTTTCGGCAGAAGGTATGTTCAGACGTGCTTTTTGCCAAAACCAGATTTGGTTTGAATATTTTAACCAATTAACCCTTCCCAATGCACAAACAACTTTCAACAATAATAAAACAAGATCAAAATATGTAACACTTTGAAGAACACTTGAAAATTTGTTGAAGATATCAAGAACAAACCCAGAAAATTTGAATTTTCTGGTAAACCGACAACTGCCGAACACGAGTTTTGGTCAAAACTTCACTAAAAACCAATGTTTAACATGTGAAAATGAAGAACAACAAGGTTTTTATAAGAACTTCTAGCAAAACATGCAGATTTTCGAAGTTTTAAAGATAAAATTTCCAGAAAATATGAACTTCAAAAGTCCGAAACACACTCTAAAACACTCGGTTTTAACAAGGAGAAGAGCCAAGGCTCTGATACCACTTGTAGGTCCCTTCCCGAATGAGGTCAAACCTTATCCTTGTTATATTAACACACTAGCGAGTGCGGAATCCAAGCTAGCATGCAAACCGAGTTGAGACAAGTATAAACACACGACACACAAGATTCAACGATTAACACCACTTGTATTAATGCGTATGAAAGGTTCCGGTTACAAGCTCAAGGTTTACAAATCTGTATTGCAAACTCTCTAATGTGTGTGTGTTCTTGACAGAATGCTCTCCCTATCTCTCGAGTGTATCTATCTGTCTCTTGTGTCTCACACTTGTCTCACAGTGCTTCTTCCTGAAATGAACACAACACATGGGTATATATACCCGACACAGCACCTATGGTCGAAGGATAAGGTATTCTGGTCGAAGGATCATCTATCGACCAGAATATCCACCGAAAGATCCATACATACCTCGAAGGTTGATATCCTTCGAGGTCCATATGTATCCATCGAAGGTTGTCTTTCGAGGGCATCGAAGGATACAAACCATCCTTCGATTCCTCATCCTTCGACACACACAACATACAAACAATGTGCTAACTGTTTGGCCAAGTCAAAACGGAGGATGGTTGACTTGGTCAAACTTACATCGAACGCACATATAAACAAACCTAACACAAGACATCGTTTTGGTATCATGACAGAATACAGACAAAGTACAGACACAAGTAGCTTTGTCTTGATCTTCGTGTCTTCAAGTCGAAACTAAGTCGAACTGAGCTGAGTTGAACCGAGCCGAGTTGTGTCCACAAAATGTGTATCAACAATGGCAACGTAGTATACCCGGGTGACGGGGTGTGAAGTGACGGTGACTAATTAATCTAGCCGGTAAAACGACACAGAGGCAGGATAATGTCATGAATTGTGCAAAGCGCTTGCCAATATAGGATTAACATGAACTAAACATGTTGGCGACTAACACGACTGAGTGGTCAAATGACAAATCGGTCAAATAGGTGATAAGGATAAGAAATAAGAGGTGAAGCCTCGGTCCGTGAGGAGTTACACATAAAAGACACCGAAAGAATGAATATCATAAAAACGAAACTAATTTCGTTTAGTCTATATTAAAGAACTACGTAAATAAGGTTTCAGGGACGAAACCACCTTAACGGGGGTAGACTTGTAACACCCCAAAAACGGGTTTGGTAATCAAACCACATTAATAATAATGAACGGGTGAAATACCGTTAGTGGTAAAAATTAACCCGGTAAATATTAGGATTTAAATAATTGTGACCTAATATAAAAAAAGGGAATAAAAGCTTTTAAGAAAAACAAAGCTTATAAGAAGCCCGAGTTAACGGGACTTAAAATAAAACGGGTTATAACTCCCGGAACCCACTAAGTTAACTAGGAATAATTAACCTAGTTAATAATGTTTAGTAAAACAATGAAGGAACTTGTAATAACTGACCCATTTATAAAACCTTTAAACTTTGAGGGACTAAAAGTGGGCAATTGGAAAGATGTTTTAATTAAAACAATATCAAAAACCAAAACACACACAAGTGTGTGTGTTGGTCAACTTTTGCCAGAGCCAGGAGAAGGGTTCTTCCATATGAACCCTAAAACTCATAAACTTGATCAAAATCAAAGGAAATCGAGCAAAGAAATTGGGGCTTTAACTAAATTCGTGATCACCTAAGCTAGGAGATCGCAAGGTATGTCAAATTTTGTAATTCGGTGATATCTTGAATTTATGAAGAACACCCAAAATCGAAAATTCTGTGATGAATGTTGTATATATGAGTGATCTTGGGTTGAATCTATGTCTAGGAACAAACCCTAGATGCAAACTTGTAGAATTGTGCCATAAACTAGTGATTACTCAATTAATCAAGTATGAGCTAAGTGGGTTTTGACTAAATAGTAAAGATGATGATACGCATGTGCTTATAATCATCATATTTGATAGTTGGACCAGAATACTTGAACAATTTATAAGTTCGAGTGAATGCTTATACATGACTTGAAAGGGGTTTCGTATGTTATGATGAAATTGGTGATTTTTTTTTTATGTAAATAGGTGTTTGGAATCATGATGTCTACTAATTAATATGTAGAACTTGATTATATTAGATGTTCGGATGAATGTCTAATGCTATGATGAAACGGGTTTTACATGTAGATGGAAACCTTTAGCTCTTGCTTAACAAATGAATAATTAGCCTTGATAATCAAGAGCTAAGTTAAATTGGTGTTAATAATAGCATGAACTTAGACTTGAAAAGTAGTTAAAACGGTGGCGTAAGAATAATGCCTATCGGATACTAGATAAAGTGCTTAAATGAATTGTCGAGTTTCATAGTATAATCACTTATGCTAATAGGCAGTTTGACCTTTAAAAGTCAAACTGACCAAAATGAAATCAAATGGTAAATTTTGATGTAAAATCCGTAAGATGGTATAGTCATAATTAATGATGACTAATCTAACCGTCTTACGAATTATGATGATAGTTTGACGCTTGACAAGCTAGATGGAGGCTTGGAAAGGAAGCGGGTCACACGAATCAAGTGTGAAGGAAAAACGTGTTTCGGATGTAAGGTAAGTAAAAGCTTACATCCTTTTATAGTATACATCAGTTGTGTGTATTGAAAATGAATAAAGAAAAATTAGTAATAGAATTATAATGTTCCGACGTAAATAATATGATTCGGAACAAGTGAAATGGTGAGAAATCATAAACAATGGCAAAAAGGGTAAATTGGTAAATTAGTCATGTAATGATGAACTAATAAGAAATTTTGAAATATTACGTCATGGTGTAAACCGGAATGGGTAAAAGGACGAGATGGTAACTAGATATCATCTCTTAATGGAAAATGGTCGTTCGGACTAAACGGGTCAAATGACATTGGTAAAATCATTTGACAATATTAATTGATGATCGCTTGTTGAGTTTTGTGATCATAGGAAACATCATACGGTTCGCGTTGGTATTATTCAGAAATTAATAGTGAAAGATATTTAAACGGGTGAAAGCGATGACCTGAGCCAGGTACGTGTAAATAATTTATAGTTAAAAGTGCAATTTTGGTCAAATAATTAGTGAAAGTCCTTCGTCGTAAAATGAGGGACTAAAATTGACCAAAAAGCCCTTGAAGAGTAAACCGAGCAAACGGCCCTTTAGAGGTCGTTTAGGAACACGTGTTATGATTATGTAAGCTTTTGATAAGTAATAAGGTTTTAGACATAAGCATTTTTGGTCAAACGCCTATAAATGGGTCTTTTCCGTAAAACGACAAATCGAAGTTTAGAATTCGGAAAATTGGTCAAATATACTAAATCCACCACGAGAATGGTTGTGGTGGTATGCAAGTAGATAATTCAAATATGGGAAAATGATAAGTGAAGAGAACGAGCGAAATTTAAACTTAAAAGTTTAAATCCTCTAAACGGGTCAAAATGAATTACGTGCATAACTTGGGTATAGTCCGCGTAATTCATAAAAGTTATGATAACGAAATAAAGATTTTGAGTTAAATACCGTAGTGTATGGTTTATGATTAACTATAAGCAAATTTGTGATTTTAACATAAAAGGGTCGAATAATCATAAAAAGGATTTATAGACTGTTAGTTTATAAATCGAATTTCGATGCTAACAAAGATGATAAGCGGATTTGTAATTTAATTACGGTCGCTTAGGAAAAAGAAGCACGTAAATCGGACATGTAGATCAAAAGTTATGCGCGTTTACGTTAAAAATGGTCAAACCACAAAGCTGGGCTGAAATGCAGGTCCCCGGCTCTGGACCTGCTGGAAAAGGGCCTCTCTCGCGCCACCCGAGGGAGTAAGGTAATTCAGGCGTGCCACGGGACGCGGGTCGCGGGTCGCGGCACGCGCCATGTTTAACCAAGCCTCTCGCGTGGCGCGAGAGGCATAAAAATTGGAAAATTGTTTTGTTTTGATAATTCGATGCGTGGAACTTGTTTAAGCCCGTTTCAAACTAAATATGACTAAATCATTTCATGGTTTACAAAATGTAGGTATATCTTTGAATGCCGGACGAGGATCAAGCTCAATGGAGAACCGAACACGATCAACACTGAAGCTTCCGCACATTGTTAATCGTTATTTTTAAAACGACGAATTTAGTCACATTATGTAGTATACTTGAAAATTGTAAAAGTTTTAATCATCCCGTATTTTTCAATGCATATGTAATCTTAATTACATGTTTATTTTCGTAATTTATATTAAACCGTTAAATAATAGTAAGGGTGTTACAATTTTAAAATTATTTAGTTAAATAATTAAAAAAAACCTTAGTTAAGAAAAAGAAAAACAATATGTTTTAAATATTATAAGAGTTAATTGCGGGGTTAGTCCTTGTGGTTTCTCCAAAGTAACAATATTGAGTACTAAATTCTGAAACGACGAAAATACCCTGAGTTTTCAGTTAGTATTTAACAAACATTGGCCTTAAAGCCCTATAATGTTACAAAATCAAATGTTAAACAACCTACACGGGTGGCACTAGCAAGACGGAACATAAGCATGACATCTACCTGCTGTCCATTATGCGGAGACAGGGAAGAATCAGTTTACCATCTATTTGCGGAATGCCTTGTTAGCTCAGTAACATGGCAGATGGTGTCCAGTTGACTTAGTATCCCTCCTATCTATGCCTTTACGGTTGAAGATCTGCTTCGGGTACATAAAAACATCACGGGTTCGGCGGTAATGAAGAAAATGGTCCAGGCTATTGTCTTAATCTCATGCTGGAGCTTATGGAAACTACGTAATGATGTCATTTTCTCCGGTAATCCGATGGATATCTCTAGACTCTTGGTTGAAATCAAATCCACAAGCTTCCTTTGGGTGAAAAATAGAACAAGAATGCACTCGTTAGAATGGTCGGATTGGTGCAATTTTAATGTTTTGTAACTTTTGTATCTTTTTTTGTTTTGTCTAGCTCCTTGCTAGCTGTTTTTTAATAAAATCAGCCATTCAAAAAAAAAAGTTAAAACCTTAAACTGTTACTTTAAACTATTAATACCTAAAACACTGTAATTAACTCTTATTATTAAAGAAAAGAAAAATCAAAGCAAAACTTCTTATAAAGAGAACAATTAAAGAAAAGAAAAATCAAAGCAAAAAAAGCCAAACGTATATTGAGAAAGAGAAACCAGTTCCCAGATTAGTATGTTGGTGGTATTGAAAAGCCACCGACGCCGTTGCCTGTCGTTGTTCCATGGCCCACAGTCTCCAAAAAAAATTCCTTAAATGCTCATTGGTTTGTATAAAGTTTAACAAATCATTATGTTTCTACTAGAGGTGCAAAAAAACCCGTATCAGAACCGGACCAGATAAAAAACCTGAAACCAGTTATTTTTGTACTTGGGTATTGTATGTCCGTAACTGAACCCAACCCTACCCATAGGGTATGGATAGGATATCCATTTTGAGCTCAATACCTGTACCCGATCGAAACCCGAAAATACCCGAAACCGGTCATACCCTTTACCTGAACCCGGTTATACCCTATACCCGATACCGTTTTTTTAATACCCGATAGAATACCTGAATTTTTAAGGTATATTTTTATGTTTACTTTGCAACTTTTATATTTAAGTTTTTTTTTTTAAATGCATATTATAAAACAAATAATTTGTATTTGAGTGAATTTATGTTATTGTAATTTGTTTTTAATTACTTTTACAAATTATAAACCAAATTTAATTTCTAAACGCATTTATTTTTATGTAAATAAAAAACATATTTTTTAAAATCAGGTATTATGTAAATAAAAAAAAACATATTTTTTAAAATCGGGTATTAATACTCGGATCCATACCCGATTCCAATACCTGGTTATACCCGAACCCGATTATATCATACCCGGGTACATAAGATATGACTTTTCTTTTCAATACCCGAACCCTACCCGATGTCTCTTAATACCCGATCGTATCCGGAACTAAGTATTAACAAAAACTCGATTTGTGCACCTCTAGTTTTGAAGGTTTGAGTGAATTATGATTTTTTTAATATAAAAATCAGTCATTTATTTATTTAAAAAAAACAGTCATCATTTGTTTATTTTAAAAAAATACAGTCATTAATACTTTTAATCATGAGTATAAAGACAAGTAATTTTAACGACTTTGTTTTTTTTTTTTTTTTTTGTATTAAAAAAACAGTCATATATTCTTTTAATCATGAATATAAAGAAAAGTTATTTTAATGACTGTTTTTTTAATGAAATTACAGATTTTTATATATTATCTTGATATATTCTACTTTTGACTTTTCATGTACAATACTTTTCCCCAAAATATCTATTAATTTTTTCATATTTTTTTTAAATAAAACTTCATTAAAACACACCTCCGACCTAAACGGCCAAAAGATCATCACAAAACAGCACCCCCGACCCAAACAGGCAAAGGGCAAAACTACAAAATATACATCGGATATTTACATCACTCCTTCCAACTGATATATTTACATGAAGATCTATTTTTAATCCACCCAAATCCCCTCGACTTAATCTCTACCAAAATATCTTGCGGACTTCTCTTGATCTGATTGAAGACTAACTCGTTCCTACCTTTCCAAATACACCCATTGGCGCATCTATGAAGGGGCCGGAGGGGGCGCCCGACCCCCCGAACATTTCGCTCAGTAGTGTTATGTATGTACGTTTCGTATAGAATTTTTTAGGTATATACATTTTCGACCCCCCGGTTTTATAAAAAATAATTTTTTTTAGGTATATACTTTTAGGACCAGTGACTTCCGACCCCCGGTGGAACTTTTCAAGCTTCGCCACTGAATACACCAACACGATATGAAAACCAACCCAAGAATAATCTTTTTCGCTTTCTTACCAATATGAAGAGAATTATGAATTTTCATTAAATCTTTGAATTCGAAAGTGAAGATCGGGGGTATATTACACCATGCGCTCACTGCCGCCCACACCCGCAGGGGCGTAGGTTAGTAGGTGCCCGAGGGTGCACCCGCCCCCTTCTTTGTTTCGGTTAGAAGTGTATAATTTCCGAATTTTCGTCCGAAATTTTTAAAATTATATAGGATCGCCCCTCCAGTTATTTTCGCTAATTATTTATATAATATATAAATCAAACTAAAGTTTGTTACCACTTTAAATCTTAAAGGTCGTCGAGCTGAGTTGTAATTCTTCGTCCAGGTTTCATTTATCTCGTACCATTATATATATATATATATTGATCTTTTGTTTGTTAAACAATATTTAGTTTTTTTTATATGTAAAAACGGGTCCTTTGAATGAATGGAATTTTTTTAGTTTTATTTGGAACTGTTATTATTTGACCCGAGCAGAATTGAATAGCCGGCCTGACACGAAACATAATGACAGGAAAAAAAATTTGAGTCCCATGACTTTACGCCCCCCTCGAAACTTTTGGTCAAGCTCCGCCATTGCACACCCGAATAGCTACCGAACAAGCCGTGAATAAATGATCCACAGATTCCTCATACTCGTCGCAGAAAGGGCACATAACCGAAGTAATATCCAATTTTTTCTTCTCAAATTTAGTCTAGTAACAAACCTATCCAAATTTTTTCATATCTGCTTTATTTTCAAGTAGTTGTTCTTTTTTCTTAAAAAGTAAGTTAGAATTGTGAATCCAAATTTATAAAAATAAAAAATAAATAAAAATTATGATTGTATTATCTTGATATATTCTGCTTTTGTTTTTTCATGTACAACTTTTCACCTAAAATATCTATTAATTTTTTCATATCTACTTTATTTTCAAGTATGTGTTCTTTTTCTTAAAAAGTAAATTAGAATTATGAATCCAATTTTCTTTTTATCAAACGGTAGGATAAATATTAGGGTATCCGGGGCACTCTCGGGGAGGGTGTTCGGTGACCCCATTCCCCGATCGGGAACACCGCCGCCATCACCGCGGGGACCCGAATCGGGGAGGGGTTTCGGTGGGGAGACACCGCGATGAAATGGCACATTGATCGAGGATAGACGTTGGCAACGGTCGTTTTTTTTTTTTTTTTAAAATTCAATTTTAACAATATAAATAACCAACTTAAACTCACTCTCAAATAATTTTTTTACCACACCCACCACTCTCAAACTCACTCTAAAAAAATCTATCAAATACAACACAAAATGGATTCCAAGTTCCCGTTTTTTTCTCCCCTACCCGACTTTCCCGACGATGAAGGTTCTCCGTCAAACGATAGTAGTTTAATTTTCTTCCAAAATCTCATTCAACAAGCGGAGATACTAGACACGGCATCGTCTAGTAAAAAAAAATTGTCCGTCGAGATCGTGTGGGTGGCCACGAAACACTCATGGCCGATTATTTTGTAGAAAATCCAAAATTTAATGCCGATATTTTTCGTTAGAGGTTTCGTATGTCCAAGTCTTTGTTCCTAAAAATTGTTAGTTACGTCGAAGCGAACGACGAGTGGTTTCAAGAGGGCTTGGACGGGAGAATGAAGAAAAGTATCACGCCGTTGCATGCATAATTTTACAACAAATAATGCCGATATTTTTCGTCAGAGGTTTCGTATGTCCAAGTCTTTGTTCCTAAACATGCATAATTTTACAACAAATAAAAAAAAACACACAAGTCCCCTAAGAGGGGAGTGCCGCCATCAAATTGGGGTGTTAGGGGAGTTTAAGAGGGGAGTTGACGTGGCATATGCTGATTGGTTATGCGTAAGAGAGGGGACTCCCCTCTTAGGGTGAGAGGGGCACTCCCCTAAGAGGGGAGTCCCCTCTCTTACGCACCACCAATCAGCTAGTGCCACGTCAACTCCCCTCTTAAACTCCCCTAATACCTCATTTTGATGGCGGCACTCCCCTCTTAGGGGACTTGGGGGTTTTTTTTTTTATTTGTTGTAAAATTATGCATGTTTATAAATTAAAAAAATATTAATAAAAATAAAAATTAAATAAAAGACATTTCATTAAATTAAAAAAAAACAACCTAGTTGCAAGTGTTTAATCGCAAGTTGTTTCGTCTGGTGGGTTACCGGTTGCAAGTTGTTTAATCGCAGAAGTAACCTTTTGCAACGGCGTGAAACTTTTCTTCATTCTCCCGTCCAAGCCCTCTTGAAACCACTCGTCGTTCGCTTCGACATCACTAACAATTTTTAGGAACAAAGACTTGGACATACGAAACCTCTGACGAAAAATATCGGCATTAAATTTTGGATTTTCTACAAAATAATCGGCCATTAGTGTTTCGTGGCCACCCTCACGATCTCGAGGGACAGTTTTTTTTACTAGACGATGCCGTGTCTAGTATCTCCGCTTGTTGAATGAGATTTTGGAAGAAAATTAAACTACTATCGTTTGACGGAGAACCTTCATCGTCGGGAAAGTCGGGTAGGGGAGGAAAAAACGGGAACTTGGGATCCATTTTGTGTTGTATTTGATAGATTTTTTTAGAGTGAGTTTGAGAGTGGTGGGTGTGGTAAAAAAATTGTTTGAGATTGAGTTAAGTTGGTTATTTATATTAAAAAAATTGAAATTTTTTTTTTAAAAACAACCGTTGCCCAACGGTCTCTTTCCTCGATCCATGTGCCAACTCATCGCGGTGAACAACCACCGAAACCACACCCCGAATCGGGTCCCCGCGGTGATGGCGGCGGTGTTCCCGATCGGGGAATGTGGTCACCGAGCCACTCCCCGCTTGGTGCCCCGGATACCCTTAAGGGAGTGCCCATCTCACCCTTATGATCTAAGGACATATCCCATCAAATTGTTGTACGATTAAAAAGTTTTCCACAGAAGTTGCCAGAAATATCAAATTGTCGAATTGGTGCAGGCATCGTTTTCATTCAATGCATCCAACAAGGTGTAATGGGGGAGATGAGAGTGGGTAACAATAGTTTTGCGCATTTTAGCGTTGACTCGTGAATCGTTGAAGCCAAACATTATCTATGTATTTATTCGCTTCAAAAATTTCAACCCTAACCCTAACACTTATGGTTCATCTTATACATAACCTGTTTAACTCATTTAGTTAAATGTGTGTTATATTTTGGTTAAGCATATTGTAACGAGACAGGTCGATCTATTTAATTAAATAATATTGGTTAAACATACCAACCCGGATATATATATAAACTATTTTTAAACAGGTTCATTATGAGATCTCCAAGCATGATTAATTTCATGTCGTGTTTCGAATCATATCAACACTCCTGATCTCTTGTCTACTTCTACATGAGACTATGGGGTATGGGGCGTGGGTTGAAGAGAAGCGCCCAAGTCACCACCCCGGGTGGGCTTGGGTTTGGGCGTGGCCCCTTGGGCGGGAGTTTAAGGTCAGGCGTGGGGCATGCTAGCGATCCTATGTGGCCGCCTCTTATTGGCTTGTTGGCTAGGGCATAGCGGGCCATGTTTAAATTTTAAAATATAACCGTTGGCCACGCCGGGCTAGCCACGCCCCGCCATACCCCACGGACACGTCACTCACGGGGGCTCGAACTCCACGTGTCAACCCATGCCCCAAACCCCCATCCCACCATACCCCATGATCTGAAAGAATTTACCGAAAGCACTACATGAAAGAATTTACCGAAAGCATACCTAACTCTATACTATGATTGACGGGTGTTGTTTAGACCCGTGGCCGTGGGCCATTAGGAGATTCTGTAACAACAAAATGTGTTTTGTACATGTTCTGTGTATCTGTCTACTAGTAATTAATATATGCATTTACAATACAAAAACTAATATAAATGCGTTAACATGAGCCAACGAGGTAGCGGTTGAGTGGTTGGGGAAAGAACTGGTGTTTCTTGTGACTCAGGTTTGTTCTCACTCTCCACATTATTTTCTACGGCATCCAGGTGAAGAGCGAATACGGGTGGCGCCGGTTCGACTTGGATGGGAGGCTAGGTTTTACCGATTATTCCACTGTTGTGCCTTCGGGCGGGTGGAGGTCGGGTTTCCGCGCATCTGGGGAGAACCAAGGGGCTGGCGGCGGTCGAGTAGTCAACCTTGGCCACAGCGCCCGGTGTCACGATGCTTGGCACGTCATTCCTTACTGTTAAAAAAATGTGTTAACACGAGTATACGACATATGATGGAAGTCCAGGGACTGGTTTGTAATTCATTTACAATGAACAAAACCATCACATCTTTTGTTTTTTTATCTTTGTTCCTGTTCCATGTTTGACTAATATAATTGATTACTTCAGGTCTGTACTAATAAAAACTAGGTTTTATTGGCGTTTCACGTTGCGGCGAAACGGAGCAAATGATAATGTTAAATAAGCGATATTTGAAATGAAGCATATTGTTTCGAAAGGCAAACAGTAGAATCGGTTTAGTGTATCTTCGAACCGTAAAACGATACCAAATAAATACTCTAGTTTGAATACAACTTCATTTTTAACAATACCTATATTGGAATCTCCGAGAGGGAGGGGGATAAACACAACTGCGTAGTTAAGTTTTTTGTTAATTAACAAACAAAAGTTATTAAAGAAATATTAAATTAATTGATAAAGGTAATATCATTTATAAAAAGAAAAAAATATGAAAAATAAAATAGTAAACTGCAATTTTACCCCATGGGGTTAGAGCCAATTGGCACTCTGTCACACCCCGATATTTCCACATATTACCGGTGGGCCCGGCGGGGAGTATCGTGACGTAGTTGATATCATCATTGTCAATACACACAATATAATAACACAGCGGAAGGCTTGGTGAATAAACTATTACAAACCATAATGTCTGAGTGTTCGACGAAAGAATATACAGACTGGATTGTAATAAGATCCACAGGTGGATCATAAATAAAATACAAGAAACGGAAAATAACAGACTTCAGGCATCTTAGGGATTTGCAAGATCCTCTTATACGACACCTAATCTGACAACCCTCAAAATTTCAGGTACTGTACAAATTAATTAATCTTAATTACGTGCTTAATGACTGTGCTTGATTACAAATGACAATTTAAACTGCTCTATGATTCTATATCATATATACATGCATCATATTTATACAGTCACACCATTCATTACACACCAACATTAGTGACATACTTGATGCACTCAGCACAGTTAACACACTGAACGGTTGATTCAGAAATAATGCTGACAATGCCAGCACATAGACGGACAAGGTTTTTATGGCCAGTATGAGCCAGGGATAGGATACTACACTGGTTTGGAGTGTAGGGAAGTGAGGACCATAAGACTGCGTCATTAGGTGATAGATATAGTGCAGGGAAGTGCCTAAAACACACTTTAAATGCATAATTCTGCATTTACTAATAAAATTTAGCATTGTAATATGCTAGTAAAGTACAAAAGCATAATTCTGCATTTATTAATAAAATTTAGCATTGTAATATGCTAGTAAAGTACAAAAATATGACAGAGTAGTCATGTATACTTTCCTAAGTGCCAGGAATGATGTCGTTACAAAAAGATGCATAAAAGACACTATTCGGTACAATTTAACGCTTTAACGGAACGATACGTAACCGAACAACCGGACATTACCCGGGACACCAAAATTTTGTCAGAAATATTATTTTATCATTCTTAATTATTTACGGCCACAAAAATCCCCATACACTATAGAAACATGGCATACACCCACTATTCTTGATAATACCCTTAACCTTCTAATTAAATACCTATTAGTTACCAATTTTTTTTTTTCATATTACCCCCCCCCCCAACCGAAAATCCTGCCCATGATTACAAATATATTTTGTTTAGATATGATTTATATTCTCTTGATCCTTGATTGGCCAAAAATTATCTAATGATGACTATAGGGTTAGGGTGCACATGGTTCCAAAGATTCTCATCATTCACCTTAAAATCTACACTCCAACCTCACTCCTTCTCTCCCATTCGGCTCCCCCCTAGCTGATTTCACCATCACCACCACTTAATCACCTTTATATTCATCAGACTCAAGCCCCATTCAAGCATTGAAGGTGGTTCATGAAGGTAGCAAGTTGAAGGAACTTCAAGGAAGCTTTGTTCTAATCTTGTCATCATCTTTTCCCACCATCATCTTCACTAAGATTCATCCCTAGCTTTAAGCTAGTAGTAAGTCCTTGCTAAACCTTTAATCATCTTGTTTTGTAGTTTAAAGTGTAGTATAATGCTACTTACAAGAACATTGAATGGATTAAAGCAATAAATAAACATGCTGATTGAAATTTCCAACAAACTTCAACAGGCTGTAACTGGGTCATTTTAAATCGAAAAACTGAATTTCTGGAGTCTAAATTATGTAATTTTGAGCAACCGAACAAATGGCACTGGAATCGTAATTTTTTGAGGTCGTTTACTATTTTTAAAGAATTGTTTTTAGACAGCAGCTCAAGCTGAAATATTTCTGCTGAAAAAGTGTGTCGTATTCGGAGTCAAAACTTGAAACCTGAGCAGAATCAGCTCATGGGATTTTTACTGTAGATGGTCACTGTTGTTTCCGTGACCCTCCAACTGTAATTTCGTCAATCGGACTTACGATTGATTTTTAAGGAATTTTTCCGTAAAACTGCAATCAGAAGGAAACAAATCTGATTGCAGTCGAGTAAAAGAATTTTTATATAAAATTGGTAATGAACTGGTCCCCGAAATTTTTACACAATAAATTTTGGATTATATATGACATTCTGTAAAAATTTGAGAATTTTTGGAAAAGGTTAACTATTTTATAAAAATCCTCGAAAACAGTCCAGTTTTGAGTAATGAAGCTGAAATAAAGTAAGTAATGCTTTGTATGTCTAAATGTCGGTTTGATTATTGAGAACGACCTACGGGATATATATATAAAAGAAAATGATATGCTTTTAAGCATGGACACCTCTATTTACAAAGGAGACTATGGCGAAATTTTCCGAAAATCCTAACACTTAGTAAATATTTTCTGGACAAGCGTTTACTAGTATATTATAGACTATGTTTTTCAAGCATAAAACTCGCCATAATTTTTATAACGAAATACAGAGTATCGGACGTTGGTTTTATACAGGAATATGGTCAAATATGTATTCTCTAAAATGGGACTTAAAAATATAATTCCAATACGAACAGACATATGTAAAATATCCCATCCTTGGGAAGGAAATACGAATACACAAGCATGAGAAGTATTATTACGAAAATATTGAAGACACTTTAAAACATAACTCAAAGGCACTAATCAATACTAAGACAAGACACGACCCGTTCGTCTAATAGACGTTAGACCATTGTAGGTAGTCGTGTTTGCTGAGGAGATTTGGGTTACGAGTACCGAAGACGCAATACTGTGAGTTCATGCCCCCCCCTTTTCTCTTAACTATTTTCAGTTTTACATTACGGGGGTGAAATACATGTTACAGACATTTACAGACTTTTATTATGGTATGGTTAGCTTAAGGAGAGTTTTTATTACGCGAACATGTGAGTGGTGGGCACAACACTTAAGGCTATCAATCCTCGTTGTAGGACCGAGGTACATTAGTGATAGATCTATTTGGGTGTAGCGAGCCCCACTCCTGAGTCCGCCGAGTGGACCATGAGGTGACTAAGTGCCCGACGCACAAATCCGCTAGGTTTGAGTCTTCCTGCATCACTTCACACTTATCATTGGCTTTGCAACCCAATGATGGTCTCTTTTTCCTTAATTGCTACATACCAAGGATTTTCATACATACAGACATTTTACAAAGGTTTATACCTACTCACTTACACATGAACTCGCTCAACGTTATGTTGACTTTTCAAATTACATGTATTTCAGGAAACTAACGGATCTGGCACGGTATGCACGTATTTTCAAGCTGCGTTTGAATAAAGAAGTCATCCAGGGTTTAGAAGGTGTAACCTCTTCCTGGACGGGTTATATACACCTAAGCCTGATTTTGTTTAAAGTCTTTCGCTAAGTCTTTATGAACTCAGATAAATCAAGTTAAGGGTTGTAAATTATTTTGTGATTGTTGAAAATGGAATGTTTCTAAACTTTATTAATGAATGAATATCTCATGTTTTTAACATATAGCATTGTTATGATTGATGCTATGGTATTAAGAAGTCACACCAAATAAACCACGCTTCCGCAAAAGTCAGGGTGTGACAGCTTGGTATCAGAGCCTCGATCATAGCGAACTAGGATTCTTTCTCGAGTCTAGACTATGATCATCAGGGCTCTCACGAAAACGTTTTCAAACATTTTTACACTGCATACACAAAACGTCCAGATCCAGGAAAAAAAACATTTTTACAAACAAAAGGCACTAATACACGTTTCCAAATTTAAATTTATAATTCAGTCTTAGAGACTGAGGGAGGATCAGTCTTAGAGACTGAGGGAGGATCAGTCTTAGAGGCTGAGGGAGGAATTTAGTCTTAGATACTGGGAGGATGGTCTTAGAGACCAGGAATTTAGTCTTAGAGACTGGGAGGATGGTCTTAGAGACCAGGGATTTAGTCTTAGAGACTGGGAGGATGGTCTTAGAGACCAGGGAGTTAGTATGAGAGACTAGGGAATCTAGTCTGAGAGACAGGGTAGGATAGTCTGGGGAAGACTAGGATGACTACTTGCTTACATTAATTGTGAATACACGCCTTCATTATTACTACATACATGCTTAATTGCTAATTATTGATAAACGTGCATATGTGGTAGTGGTTTGCATACACTAATTGTTAAAAATGACTATGGATATACATGCTACTCACCGGCACACATATCACTCTATTTAGAGAACGAGTTATCAGACATTGATAACCCTACGACCACCGCCACAGATAATGAGACTACATCTGCGCCAGAGATATTTACGTCAGACACTGAGAGTGATCCTGACATGCTGACTGAGGACGAAGACGACTTCCAACAGTCCGCACTACCAGATTTTGGGGATGATTCATCCTTGCCGAAGGCTTCTCTGAAAAGAATCCTTCTGACACTCTTGTTTTGGCCCATGACCACTTCATCACTGGTCATCCCGATGGTGAGCACACTATGACCCCGATCCTCGACGATGCGACTCCTATGGACTTTCCTGCCGAAGGTTGGCTACGCGACGAGCAATTAATGATGACGCGGACATATTTGTTGACGGTCCTTCTGCTGATGCCTATGGTGATAGAAAGATAGACGAGAACACCGTTACTAACTTCACTTCTTAAGACCCCTGTTAACAAGCTACCCTCTGATTCTAGCATGTATTCAGACTCCTTTGAGTCTGTGATATCTACAACCTTACAAACAGCTGGATTACAGCTTTCTACTACTGACCCAGATGACGACGCCGTTATGACCGCTGCACTATCACCTGCTCAAGGCACCACACTGTTACACAACCTACCCCTAATGCTAGCTTCTGCACTTGTGAGGGACAGTTTGATGTTGCACCTGCTGAACCCGCACCTTTACTTGACCATGCCCATGTTCTTTTGGTTTACCAGGCATTGCATCCCTTATATCTGACCCAGTACCTGCACAGATGATATCCTTATTGGTTGAAACGTATGTTCCTGCACCTTCAGCCGCTGATGTTGCCCTTATAAAAGACCGTCGTCCATTGCGCCAACATGCCTATCGCTTTCATTCAAGACATACCAGCACCACAGGAAGGTACTCTAGGCCAGCAACCGCGTAACGATCCCAATGGCTACAGCAACATTTTCTACAGGCCGCACCAATTGCTACTTTTCGCTGGTTCCTATGCTACCCTATGCTGATTTTAGACCCTTGTCATCCCTCACATTATGGAGGCCATACACGAGATGAGTTACTCCTGTAACATGAGCTACAGTTTGAGGATATGAGTCACAGAGTGTTGGAGCTTGAGCTAACACCCCATTCAAATGCCAAACATTACAGAACTGAATACATGATGTAAGTATTTACATCACAAGACAGCATATTGTCTGAAAAATTTATGTAAGACACCAAGTCCTCCACCCTGTTTATTGCCAGCATACTTTGATCCTCCACATTTATCAAGGTTCCTTTTTGCGCTCTCAACCGTTACTATTACACCGTTCCCCGGATTCTGATGCTCATTTCTTTACTATCGAGCGGCAGAGCAGATAATTACTTCGACGTGTACGCAAGCCCAAGGAGGAAGTCCACGCATGTTAACAAGTTTACTTTTCTTTCCTCCTCCACATCAGACACTGGTATAGTGATTCCTGGATTATGCGGATTACATTGCTTTCAAGTAAAGACACTAATGATAAGTCGGGTTTGTGGAGACTTTTAAAGACCACTTCAGACTATGTGATTTTGATACACTAATACATTTAATGGACAAGGGTAGGGTGACCCTGTGTCCCTATTGATGGGATACATTTTGGAAGGCAATACAATTGTGGTCAGGGAATAATGAGGGCCCAATCATTATAAAACATGCGACAATACTTTATGGCCAATGACCAACGAAACTCCGTCGCTATGTCTCCATTAAGCACGTTATTAATCTATATGTGTGTACAATAATTATAACGCTACGTGCTTGCTTACTATGCTCTCATTAAACATAATTACCAAATTTTTTGGTTATACTATGATTATACTATTGCTTGATTGGTTGGTGTGATAACCTAATATGTGTGTGTACATACGATCTCTAAACAACTATATGCACTCCCCGAACGAATGAGACCTGACCTAAACAACCTTCTTCTCAGAAGATGTCGATACAAGGGAACGTCGATACCAGCAACCCTCTGCCGACAACAGCAGAGTCAGAACTGCAAGGGCGCATCTCGCAAGCCATCGCACAACTCGAGGCCCTTCGCTCCGAACACGGCAGAGGTACCTCAGGAAATAACCCATCCAGCGGCTGCACCTACGAGCAGTTCTTGAACCACAAACCTCGAGAATTCGACGGCACTGGGGGTGCCTTAGCATTTGTGCGTTGGGTGGAGAAGACGAATTCTGTCTTACGATTGAGCAAATGCGCCCCAGAACATCAGGTTACGTACATAGCGGGGCTATTTGTAGATGGGGCTCTGTCATGGTGGAACCTTCAAATTCAAGCAATGGGCGAGGCCGCTGCATATGCTATGACGTGGGACGAACTGAAGGAACTAATGCGCAAAAGATATTGCTCTAGGGCGGAAGTCCAGAAGTTGGAAACTGAATTGTGGAACTTGAGAATGGAAGGTCCAAAGATAGCTGAATATGTGCAGAGATTTGGCGAGTTATCACAAGTTGCATCGCGTTTGGTGGAACCAGAATCTAGGAAGATCGAACTTTTCATCAGGGGACTAGCACCGCAGATTCTAAGCCTGGTAACAACATCTAAGCCTTCAACAATTATCGAAGCAATCGACATGAGCATGGCGCTCACTGAAGAAGCGATTAGACAAGGAAAATTTTCCACTCCGGAAGAGAAAAACGAGGCTCCTGTTGAGTCGTCTGGGGATAACAAGAGAAAACTCGTGAATTTCAAGAAGGTTACTCGGGTAAGTAACGAGAAGAAGGCCAAAAAGGGAAAGGATTACAAGGGTATTCTACCTAAGTGCGACAATTGCGTACGTTATCATGTTGGGCGATGTAAATATGGAAAATGTGATAACTGTGGCAAGAGAGGGCATCCCATGGAAACCTGTAGGCAAGGTACTGAAAGTAGAAATGGAGGCCAAGATGGTAGTGAGAATCACGGAGAAAACAACGACAACTATCACGGAAGGATGAGTGACAAACAAAAACGTGCTCAAGGTTGCCTTAACTGTGGAAGCAAAAAGCATTTCCGAAGATACTGCCCTAAGAAGAATCAGGCCCGAGGATAAAAGCTCAGTAGCAGAGCTAGGGGAGCACATCAGGAATCCATGCGTGGATATCGGTACGTCCCATAATGGTCAACATGATGCATCTGTGCTGCTTGTTATTATTACAAATTTTAGCTTCAGAGTTTGAAAGTGTACATGGTTTAGTAGTAAGTAAGTAGATAATCCGCACTCGAAAGAACTAGCCAATGGGAAGATAGTAGAAGCCAACGCAGTAACGAGAGACGACAAGATAGAACCCGGAGGGTATAAGTTTACGGTTACTCTACTACCAATTGGGTTGGGAGGCCTCAACAAGGTAATTGGGATGGATTAATTTCCAAGTGATCAAGCGGAGATTGATGTCCGCACCCCGATGGCGAATAAAGGAACGATCGTGACTCATGAAGCAGGATACGCCCCTACAAGTTACAAATTGCTTGAAGGCACGAAGAATATTGCATAAAGGATGTGTTGCATTCTTGGCTCATGTCGGGGACAGGAGGAGCCGAAGAATCAAAGCGTGAAGATATTCCTATGATAAGGAAATATCTTCAGGTCTTCCTCGAAGACTTGCCAAAAATTATTTCCTCAACGATTAGTCAAATTGCGCGTCTATCTGATTCCAGGCGCCGCACCTGAAATCGATGCATCGTAGCGACTCGCATTTACGGAAATGCAAGGATTGACAGTGTAGTTTCAGTAGTAGATAGAGAAGGAAGATAACAGACCAAAACTTCTGTTTTGGATAACCTCAGTTCTGCTCGTCAAAAGAAAGGACGATGACTTTTAAATGACCGGGAGTCGGACGGGCCAGCCAACTAGAGTCGGTGGCTTTTGCTAAGGATTAACGAATTACTTATGTAACTAACTGTGAGGACCCAACTACTATTTCACGACGAATCGATGATCGAGTGTCGTTAGCTGTGAATTCAGGAAGGAGGTATACCGGGGAAGTTGTGGGATAATGACATGTTGTGAACGGACACACGAATGGTGTGTCACACACGACGCACAGACCAATTCTACAACGAATACGAAACCTTGAGAATCTAGAAAACATGTATTTAGGACCATTGGGAACCCAGGACCAAATTCACAAAGGTTGTTACTTAGGAACCACATCTGTTAACTTAAGCAGACACCATTAACCTGACATATATGCCAGTTCCGTTGACCAAACAGAGAGTACTTGAATTTCTTTTACTTCTAGCGAGTAGATGTTTGCATCTCTACTCCTCTTAATGGTAGTTGCACCACAATAATTTTCTCGCTGAGAGCGATCACACCTTTGCTTCGATATCTGGTCATTTCTTCACTTTAGCAGATACTCGTTATTCCTTTCTTGGAAACTTACCTGACATACATGCATCATGCTACGCATGTGATTTCGGTTTGAATGAAAACTTCATTGGAGTTTACATATCATTTTGCTAAGCCTAATTACAAATTCCTGATTCGAGTGACCTACATTATTGTTATTGTTGAACTCTTTTGTTACCAAGCCAACGCACTTTCTTGAAACCGCTTTATTTCAAGTTACAGTCATGGGTTATTTTGCTACCCTGCCGAAAATTCCTTTGTTGGTTCATACGTTTATTATCGGGTTACGTTGAAACCAAGTTCAATTGCTTGAACTTATCCAGTTCACAGGATTAATTTGAAACGCTATATGATGTATTGGGAGCATCATATTCAACTGTTTTTGCAGAAGTTCTTTCAGTTCAAGTCGTAGTAGATTTGGTTGGTCTACGACTCCACTAAAATGTTTGATTTATTTCGATACCTTGCGGTGATATTTCCACAAAACTGAAGCTTGCGCTAATTTGATTACTCACTTCGTACACGAAATTCAATTCCCTACTTAGTTGTTAACAATCCATTTTGGATCTTCACGATCAAAGCGGTCTCAACACAATTGTGTGTTAAGGCAACGGTACATATATTCATTTCATAAGCACAATGTACCTCCTAACGATACCTTCATTGTCAATCAAATACCTTGCCAAACTTAATGCTTTTCACCTTCAATCAAAGGCAGTGGCTCTTTGATGTTCCGTATTTAACTAAAAACTTTGTGACATTGTGTAAATCAAAACTTCAGATTGTCTCGATACACTATCATTTGATTTCAGGCACGGTGAACTTGTTCAGTCACCATTATTATTGAATCTCGTCATTTCGGCACCTTGTAGTGTTACTAGCTTGTGCTAATTATGGTCAACTGTTTCACAAAACTACATATACTCTTGTTTGACTTGTCATTTAAACATTTCTGATGCAACTACAAATTTAGACAATGATACACCAGATTCGCTTGTACTTCATTCGGTGTATTTTCGCAACTCGAGAATGTCAACACACAAATCCTTATCATTTACTTATTCGCCAGTTGGCAGGTCATTTTCATCTCCAAGTTGTTGATTTTGAGTTCATATAGCGGATGCTATGGTTTGTGAAAATTTGCATACTATGACCAGTCATTTGAAAACTCTATTGGATAAGACTCCTCTTTTTGTGGAACACTGCTGCTGGATTACACTAGACTACGTACTGTACCTTTGACATCAAATGCTATAAGCACATACCTTTAACCATAGGATTCGGGTTGTTATATAGACCTGGACTCACCTGACGCGAGTAGGTTAAATTCAGTTTAATGATTATAAACCTCGGTAATATTCATATACATACACGTGTGACATAACCACAAGGAGTTAAGGTAGTACAAATTTCGAGGACGAAATTTTCTTAACGGGGGGAGAATGTGACAACCCTCAAAATTTCAGGTACTGTACAAATTAATTAATCTTAATTACGTGCTTAATGACTGTGCTTGATTACAAATGACAATTTAAACTGCTCTATGATTCTATATCATATATACATGCATCATATTTATACAGTCACACCATTCATTACACACCAACATTAGTGACATACTTGATGCACTCAGCATAGTTAACACACTGAACGGTTGATTCAGAAATAATGCTGACAATGCCAGCACATAGACGGACAAGGTTTTTATGGCCAGTATGAGCCAGGGATAGGATACTACACTGGTTTGGAGTGTAGGGAAGTGAGGACCATAAGACTACGTCATTAGGTGATAGATATAGTGCCGGGAAGTGCCTAAAACACACTTTAAATGCATAATCCTGCATTTATTAATAAAATTTAGCATTGTAATATGCTAGTAAAGTACAAAAATATGACAGAGTAGTCATGTATACTTTCCTAAGTGCCAGGAATGATGTCGTTACAAAAAGATGCATAAAAGACACTATTCGGTACAATTTAACGCTTTAACGGAACGATACGTAACCGAACAACCGGACATTACCCGGGACACCAAAATTTTGTCAGAAATATTATTTTATCATTCTTAATTATTTACGGTCACAAAAATCCCCATACACTATAGAAACATGGCATACACCCACTATTCTTGATAATACCCTTAACCTTCTAATTAAATACCTATTAGTTACCAATTTTTTTTTTTCATATTACCCCCCCCCAACCGAAAATCCTGCCCATGATTACAAATATATTTTGTTTAGATATGATTTATATTCTCTTGATCCTTGATTGGCCAAAAATTATCTAATGATGACTATAGGGTTAGGGTGCACATGGTTCCAAAGATTCTCATCATTCACCTTAAAATCTACACTCCAACCTCACTCCTTCTCTCCCATTCGGCTCCCCCCTAGCTGATTTCACCATCACCACCACTTAATCACCTTCATATTCATCATACTCAAGCCCCATTCAAGCATTGAAGGTGGTTCATGAAGGTAGCAAGTTGAAGGAACTTCAAGGAAGCTTTGTTCTAATCTTGTCATCATCTTTTCCCACCATCATCTTCACTAAGATTCATCCCTAGCTTTAAGCTAGTAGTAAGCCCTTGCTAAACCTTTAATCATCTTGTTTTGTAGTTTAAAGTGTAGTATAATGCTACTTACAAGAACATTGAATGGATTAAAGCAATAAATAAACATGCTGATTGAAATTTCCAGCAAACTTCAACAGGCTGTAACTGGGTCATTTTAAATCGGAAAACTGAATTTCTGGAGTCTAAATTATGTAATTTTGAGCAACCGAACAAATGGCACTGGAATCGTAATTTTTTGAGGTCGTTTACTATTTTTAAAGAATTGTTTTTAGACAGCAGCTCAAGCTGAAATATTTCTGCTGAAAAAGTGTGTCGTATTCGGAGTCAAAACTTGAAACCTGAGTAGAATCAGCTCATGGGATTTTTACTGTAGATGGTCACTGTTGTTTCCGTGACCCTCCAACTGGAATTTCGTCGATCGGACTTACGATTGATTTTTAAGGAATTTTTCCGTAAAACTGCAATCAGAAGGTAACAAATCTGATTGCAGTCGAGTAAAAGAATTTTTATATAAAATTGGTAATGAACTGGTCCCCGAAATTTTTACACAATAAATTTTGGATTATATATGACATTCTGTAAAAATGTGAGAATTTTTGGAAAAGGTTAACTATTTTATAAAAATCCTCGAAAACAGTCCAGTTTTGAGTAATGAAGCTGAAATAAAGTAAGTAATGCTTTGTATGTCTAAATGTCGGTTTGATTATTGAGAACGACCTACGGTATATATATATAAAAGAAAATGATATGCTTTTAAGCCTGGACACCTCTATTTACAAAGGAGACTATGGCGAAATTTTCCAAAAATCCTAACACTTAGTAAATATTTTCTGGACAAGCGTTTACTAGTATATTATAGACTATGTTTTTCAAGCATAAAACTCGCCATAATTTTTATAACGAAATACAGAGTATCGGACGTTGGTTTTATACAGGAATATGGTCAAATATGTATTCTCTAAAATGGGACTTAAAAATATAATTCCAATACGAACAGACATATGTAAAATATCCCATCCTTGGGAAGGAAATACGAATACACAAGCATGAGAAGTATTATTACGAAAATATTGAAGACACTTTAAAACATAACTCAAAGGCACTAATCAATACTAAGACAAGGCACGACCCGTTCGTCTAATAGACGATAGACCATTGTAGGTAGTCATGTTTGCTGAGGAGATTTGGGTTACGAGTACCGAAGACGCAATACTGTGAGTTCATGTCCCCCCCCCCCCCCCTTTTCTCTTAACTATTTTCAGTTTTACATTACGGGGGTGAAATACATGTTACAGACATTTACAGACTTTTATTATGGTATGGTTAGCTTAAGGAGAGTTTTTATTACGCGAACATGTGAGTGGTGGGCACAACACTTAAGGCCATCAATCCTCGTTGTAGGACCGAGGTACATTAGTGATAGATCTATTTGGGTGTAGCGAGCCCCACTCCTGAGTCTGCCGAGTGGACCATGAGGTGACTAAGTGCCCGATGCACAAATCCGCTAGGTTTGAGTCTTCCTGCATCACTTCACACTTATCATTGGCTTTGCAACCCAATGATGGTCTCTTTTTCCTTAATTGCTACATACCAAGGATTTTCATACATACAGACATTTTTACAAAGGTTTATACCTACTCACTTACACATGAACTCGCTCAACGTTATGTTGACTTTTCAAATTACATGTATTTCAGGAAACTAACGGATCTGGCACGGTATGCACGTATTTTCAAGCTGCGTTTGAATAAAGAAGTCATCCAGGGTTTAGAAGGTGTAACCTCTTCCTGGACGGGTTATATACACCTAAGCCTGATTTTGTTTAAAGTCTTTCGCTAAGTCTTTATGAACTCAGATAAATCAAGTTAAGGGTTGTAAATTATTTTGTGATTGTTGAAAATGGAATGTTTCTAAACTTTATTAATGAATGAATATCTCATGTTTTTAACATATAGCATTGTTATGATTGATGCTATGGTATTAAGAAGTCACACCAAATAAACCACGCTTCCGCAAAAGTCAGGGTGTGACACCTAATAGCTCCAGTCTATTTACGAGAGGTACATGTCAATCAATCTTTAGAAGATACGTCAGTTTACACTGATAAATACAATTAACTGACTCTTTTGAAAAACATTTATAAAAACTGATTTAAGTGCACATGGCACAAATCATTTATAACTTGGGACAATTATTTAATTATAATCTTGTATACAGATTTATATGTTTGTCATACAATTGGGGCCGGTTGGAAGCCGGTCGTGATTAACCGACTCACCACTTATAAAACCCACAAATGAGTTATCCCCAACATGTGGGTTTATATATTATTTAGCATTTGCATCTGTCAGGTGTATGCCTACACCCCGTGCATAGGTCGTGGCCATTTTCAAATGAAATGAGCCGAGGATATCCAGGATACGGTCGTATTAACCCCCAATGTTTATGTTATCAAACAAGACAGATTAAAACGGGTTATGTAAATTTAATAATCATAATCCGATTAAATGATTTCATACCCGACCAAGTGGTATTATTATAATACCATATCCAATACCATATCCCAAGCCCGTATAAGGGAAAATAAGTTAAAAGTATTTACCTGAGCTTAAAAGTTAAGATAACTCAGCCGTAAATCCTAAAGCTTTTTTATGGTACCTTCTACTGGATGCTACTTAATCTGTGTAGAAGGTTTAATAACGTATTATGATGCTAACGGGCCTTTAGTTAAGTCAAGTACTTAGACCGGCTAGCTAGAAAGAAACTTTACGGTCCTAAACGCTAGATTAAGCGGAGACCGGAATAGAATGTGGTTTAGACCCGAAAAGTTTGGATACTTGTACAATATGGGTAAACTAAACACATTCTGGAATTTGAGGATTTAATGATAAGGTTAAACCCGTTTTGGCTATTTTACGTAAACTAGTCACATAAACCGATCCGAACGCGTAAACGCGTAATGGGTAACCAAATGAATTATATACAGGTCTCAAATGTTATTATGCTTAAAATATGTTAATACATCAGTAGGATGTTAACATTGATGCCCAAAAAGTAATTTAAACCAATTTAAGTCCCATAAGGGCATTTTGGTAATTTTAATGCTTATAAAAGAGATTTTATAATAAACTGAAGTTCTGGTCTTTTGTAATCAGTAAAAATATTTAATTTAACTCATTACATCAGTAAGATATTACATATATGTGAGATTTACCATTTATGGCCAAACTATGCCCCGAAAGGGCATTTTGGTCATTTCACATAGGCTTTTAAAGACATTTGTGGAAACCTGAGTTCATAACTTATACCTACTATAATAATATTTAAATTTATTTAAAAACTCAATAGGTAACAAGTCTTAGATGTCAAATATGGTTTTAAACCATACTATGCACCTAATTAATGTAAAACTCGCTAATTGACGATAATCAAGATATTTATGTAAACCTGAGATTTTAATTAGTTTTAAATGCTCAAAATAATTTATTTAATGTATAAAATCAGTAGGAAAAAGTTTGGCATTCAAATCATTTGTTAATCTCATTTTATGCCTAACAAGGGTATTATCGTCATTAACCGAATTACACAAGAACTCTATGTTTTAGACAGATTATAATCTGACCAAAAATCATAAAATTCCTTAAAAATAATATCTTAACAGTAGGTAATGAGTTTTGGTTCAAAATCCAAGTTTAAAGGTGCATTATGCAAGATATCGCAAATTAATTAATAAATAGCTTCTAATTACGATATCGAGCATAACTTCTATTTGGGACCAAGAACTGATGTCAAATTTTTGGGACAAGTTTAAATATCAGTATCAAAGTTTTTTTTCCTCTCACATTTCTAAAAATCTCATTTATGTGTCACAAGGGCATCTACGGCATTTATAAGCATATTAACAAATAAGTGCATATAATTCAAACTACTAAGGACCAAGCAATATAAATCCAGAGGATTTATACTACTGAATAATATGGTCCTAATGGGAGCTTAAAATGTGGGAGAATTAAGCTTGAATGGGTCAGAACTGAAAGTCAAAGCAAAAGTCAAGCTTTTGCGACTTTCGGTTATAAACTGACCTTAGACTGATAATTGTCGGGTTAGGCCTGATTAAACATGTTCTAATATTAATTACCAAGTCATTATAATGTTAAAATATAATTTAGAACCTCTGTTTTATTAATTTAATTCATTTTTAAACTTTCTGTCCAGTTTGACTTTTTGTCAAACTAGTTTGACCCGACAATTAACTAGTCAAACGAAATAATTAGGAGGTGCCCTTTTAAGGGTTAATCACCTACCTTAATATGGTTCCACAACCACTTTCGTTTCGGTCAGTGGCTGGACCCTTTATGCTTAAACCGGAAGTCAAAACTTAATTACAATATGTTTGACTTTTCGGTTTTTAAACTAATTAAATGGACTAAGCAGGGATTAAAACTCCTACTAATGGTCCTTGCTATCTTTTCTACACTTGGAAGTCTTCTCCTAATGCTTGCAAGCTCTAGATGTGAGTTCTTTTGAATTTGTTGCAAATGAAGTGCATAAGAACATCACACTAGTGCTCCTTATATACTAAATTGCAAGCATTTGGATGATCTACAACTGTTATGGAGGCTCCTAGGATCACCCCAGGTGTCCTAGTGGTAATATAAATCCGTTAAACAGCCCCTGGTATCGATTACAAGAGGTTAAAGTCGGTTAAAGATGATAACCTGTAGCTGTCCAAAATTTGCTGCCCAGATACAGGCTTTACGGACCGTAAGTCTGACCCTTTACGGTCCGTAACCGATATTGGAATGTATCGCCCAGGTAGCTATCTTACGGACCGTAAGCCTTGGCCCTTGCGGTCCGTAAGAGGTTGATCAGAAACATGGTTTCTTTTGATCTTGACACTTTTGATCCTTCAACTTTTATAATCATTCATAATTATTTCCGAGAGCGTGTTTCAATTCTATATGGTCTCGGATTTAGTAAAAGGTCACTCAGAGGCTTAAATTAGCATGTTGACACTTTTAGTCCCTTCGCAAACAAAATCAAATGTTGTCAAGTTTAGTCCTTCGGAATAATTCCGTCACCTGGTTAGGGTTTAGGACACGTGTCTTCATATGATTTGACACGTTTTCACGTGGTGTTACACACTCTGACCCCCTCCCAGGGAAATGTCGCATTCTGACCCCCCAACTAATGAGAAACCTTGCAAAATTACCCATTGCCGTTAAAGAACTTAACAGTTCTGTTAAATGGTATGTAAAATGGCTATATTACTATTTCTTCTTACCCCCTATGATTTGTTCTACTCTGCAATATTACCTCCTATGTAAAATGACTATATTACCCTTTCTTCTAACCCCCTATGGTTCTCTGTATTCTGCAATATTACCCTCCAGTGTTATAGATTGTTGCAAACATTACCCCCTGCAGGAAACAAAACCTTTTCCCGCCTAAAAACCTGCTGCAAAACACATACATGCTGCAAATTGTTGCCTGTTTGTTGAGGTAGAATATTTACAAAGCCTTTGTAAACAATAGATTATGTACACACTAATCATCAACAACAAATAGATTAACTAGACATGACAATCATCATCTCACCAAATGATCAGTTTATATCAATTAACATCAATTTCTAAACAAGCATCACTTTCTACCTTTCTAAACTGATGCAAACCTACTGCAAACATCAGTCTCCACCAGCAAACATGCAAACATGGAAACCTGCTACAAACATCAATTTCTAAACATGGTGCAGTTTCTACCTTTCTAAACATGCAAACCTGCTGCAAACACAGAAAGAAATGCAATGATCCCAACAAGCTAATGATCCTTTTGGTATCCAATGATACCAAACATGCAAATCATCCAACTAGGCATTAGAGTTCAACATTATCAGTTATCAAACATTATACCATTAGAGTTCAACTAGGCAACCATATATATACAGTTATCATACATATTAAACCAAAAAATCTTAAAGTCAGACTACATAAATAGATTATATATTAGAGTTCAACTAGGCAACCATTTCCTGCTGAGGGGGAAACTGGAAGTGCAGGAAAGGGCGACCTCGCATTTTCACCACCATCGAGAACGTAATCGATCGTAGTGTAACACTCATCCTCATGTCCACTGCAAACACAGAAAGAAACACATACATGAAAATGATCAACTCTAAAACAGTCTGAGCTCAATGTTCCATACATGAAAGAAACACATACTAAGCAGTGGCATCATATCCTCTTTTTGAATCATCATTAAAACAGTTTGTGTTCAATGTTCCAAAATACAATTACAACCACATTCCTAAACAGTGATTCCCCTTTCCCCTGTTTTTTTCCAATAACCCGTGTTCAGTGATTCCCCTTTTACATGACATTACTTGTTCAATAACCACATTACTTGTTCGATTTTACCTGACATGTGCGACAAGACTTCTCTGATGGTGGATGTGATCGGCATTTTGCTGGAACTGAGCTGAGCTGATCGCCGGTGGTGGAAGGAAGGTCGCCTGCGTCTGATCGTCGATGGTGGAAGGAAGGTCGCCGAGGTCTGATCACCGATGGTGGTGGAAGCTCGCCTGAGTCTGATCGCCGGCGCCAGTGGTGGTGGAAGGTGTGGGGAGTTGATCGTCGGTGGTGGAAGGTGTGGGGAGTGGTGGGAAGCTTAGGGGGTAAGATGTTTAATAACTTAATATATAGGGTGTTTTATTGAGTAAGCCATAAAAACCAAGTGGAAATGACAATAATACCCTTTTACCGTTTATAAGTTAGGTTGACTTTAAACACTTTTTAACGGCAAGGGTAATTTTGTAAGGTTTCTCATTAGTTGGGGGGGTCAGAATGCGATATTTCCCTGAGAGGGGGTCAGAGTGCCAATTGGCTCTAACCCCAGGGGGGTAAAATTGCAGTTTACTCAAAATAAAAAGTAAATGATAAAAGGTAATATGGTTTAAAAAAAATAAAAAAAGAAATATGTTAAAAGTAGATATAATAATAAGGTATTATAATATTTAAATAATAAAAATTAAAAAGCTATATATTACTATATATTTAAAACTACTATTCATCATCCTTTAACAACAATATATGTATAACGAGTTGAGGAGTCTTTCGTTGAGAGTCTTTAGTTTTAACAACAAATTTAAAACTACTATTCATCATCCTTTAACAACATACTCATGGTTACTACAGGATGTTGATTATGAAAGTCATTAGTATCAATATGTAAGATGCAAAACAAAAAAAAAAGTTTTGGAATGATTATTATAACATGTACTATTTTGTTATGAACTAAATAATCAATAAAGTGTTTTGTTCACCAACTTTTATTTTCTTTTCTGAACGGCGTATGCTAACTTTATCTTCTAATAATTTTTCTTCTCGATTATAGTTATTATTATTATTATTATTATTATTATTATTATTATTATTAAAGAAAGTTAAACATTCAACGAGTACGCAACACATTTTTTTTCAATTTGCTTTATTCCTAACCTATAACACTACACTAAAACATTTACTTTTAAAGATAAAAGTGTTTTGAGGAATAACCTAACTTTGGCGCCATAAGTTTGAACATAACATGTTTTGACCCACATCTAAAAATGTTACATTACTAAGTAGAATGGTAAACGGAAATAGCGTTGTTGAAAATTCTAGACAATGTTTACTGCGGGTTTAAACGCGCCGGTGAAAATGGCTTAGATGTGCGTTGTGTTTATATACATTAGTTTAGATTGAGGGTGTGATGTAAATGTTGTAAAGAGAAATGCTGGACGCGGGTGATTAAAAATAAATGATAAGAATGTAGTTTTAAATAATGAGAAATGGACTGTGACGAAACAGATCGAAACTCCCTTTTTTATCTATAATGTCTAAATCTTTTAAAGAAAAAATCAAAATATCTTTTGGCCTGTTACTCATCCGTTCATTTTGGCATAATGAACAGTCAATCTTATACCCTTAATCTTATCAAATTTGTAAATGTGCTCCTACAATGTAATTAGAGTGTATTTTTGTTAACAGTAAGAGATTTAGAAAACATTTGATGTGCAATTTTCGGTATAGAAAATGATCCGTATAATTCAGATGGGTTTGTGACTTGACTTTTTGATGAGAATCACAAATCATTGTGTTAGTTAACTGTAATATAAATTTCACAAAAGAAACAATAAATCTATAACATATATATGTGTGTGTCTATTTATATATAAAACAAAAGAAAAAAAGTGGAAAACAACTCACGCATACGCATAACCAACTACACTTTAACTATACCCATTCCTACACCGACATACCCTTTAATTAAACAACTAACCTATACTTTTAATTAATTAAATTCATAAATGAACATACCATTAATTAAGTTCATAAACGACCGAACTTTTCCTTTATTTGTTTTCAGGGTGAATCTTTTGTTTTTTTTAACTGTGTTGGGAAAGTTGCATGATCAACCCACATGGTTTTTTTGAAAGGATGTGATATTTTTAAAAGTTGTGACTTTCTTTTATAAGGGGTGTGATATATTTAAAAGTAGTTTGAAGGGTTGTGACTTTTTGTATGTGTATGAATGGTTGTGACTTTTTGTAAGGGTACGATATATTTGAAACTAATTTGAAGGGTTATGACTTTTTAAAGAGGTGTGATATATTTAAAAGTTGTGACTTTTTTGTAAGAGGTTTGATATATGTATATATATAAATTAGTTTGAAGGGTTGTGACTATTTTAAAGGATGTGATTCAAACCATTGTGTCTTAAGTTACATAAAAAAGTGTCCCTATGGAACAACCCTCGGTAAAAACCAACACTTTCATAATATTTTCCGACACCCTATTATATTTTAAAATATTCCCTTATGTCTTGTATTACACCCCGTATGTGAAAACCGAACCCGAAATAAGTTATAGTTTATAAAATAAATTAAAAACATAAAATATTAAGCTGAGGCGGGCCGCGTAGACCCACCCCATGCTTTTACGCGGGCGGTATCAAGGCTGGAACAGACTCCGCTGATTTCTTTAATTCAAGCGGGCCGCTTAAGCTTACTTTGACGCGGGCCGCAAGAGATCATCATACGCGGATACATCCTGAGCCGACACGTGTCGACATCGTGGCGAGTCTAGTAGCTGACCTAGCTAAGCTACAGCGTTGATCAATGTTGACGCGGGCCGCGTAAGAGTCCCTTATCTTTTACGCGGGCCGCGAGAGGACGAGATTTCAAAACTATAAATAGAACGCATCAGTTTTCGTTTTCCGTCGCTCATTCTCAATTCTCAATCTCGAATTTCTGAAGTTATAAGCATAATAGTTGGGTATTATACCCCTAATTAGCAAGGTTCTGCTCCGTTGTAAGTATTATAACCCCAGTTTCGTAACAGTTACGCTGCCCGATTGATTTAGGGTTCCGTAACAACTGTCGTGGTTCTGCCCGACGTAGTTGTTGGAATGCCGTCTCGGGGAGGGTATCATTAATATTTTCAAACGGTTATGATACTAACCAATGTACATTTGTATAAATTATAGAGTATATCCAGGAAACCCTTACGAGAAGCCTAAGATAGCAATGTGAGTAATCCTTCTTTTTGTGTAAACCTTTTTGTGAGTTTATCCTCTTTTTGATAACCTTTGTGGTAATGTTTTACCAAACCTTAAATGTTTTACTATGAAATTTAGCAGTGATTGAGTCTTTGTAGTTCTTCAATTACTGCCGGTATGTTGGGGTTTTGTATACAAAATGTACTACACTGTGAGTAGTAAGTCGAGGATGACAATATGTTACCATTGGACAATGAGTTAGCCAATGGGTAATATGACCCACAAGTCAGGGTTGACAGTACTAATGGAGTAATTGTGTAGACATAAACAATGTGATCGCTCTCAATACTGTTCACTGTGACTTTTTATTTAAACTTGATTAAACTGGGATTCACTCACCAGTATTTCCGACTGACAAATGTTTTTAAAACACGTTTTAGGTAACCCAATGTGACAGCCAATTAGTAAAAAGCCAGCTGGAGAGCACTGAAGGCTTGGGAAAATGTGGCTATAAAAGTTACCAAATAAACGGTGTTTTAAATTTAAATAAAATAGGGTTTATCCCTATAAATGTATTGTAATAAGAAACTTGGGTTTTACCCATGTGATTATTAATATTAAATGAGGTGGTTTTATTCTGATAAACATTTCCTAACTACGGTCCAGATGTAAATTCCGCTGCAAGACTAAATAACTGATACCACCGAAACTCTGAGCTCGCGTCCGCCCATTCCCGAGAATAAGGGATCGGGGGTTGCGACAGAAGGTGGTATCAGAGCCTAGCCACTGGTCTGATCCAAAGAAGTGTTCTGCTGACACTTAAATTCTAAAATTTGTGTTAAGAAATAATGGAAATACGTGTATAACTGTATTTATTTGTTATGTATTATTTGACTATTTGTTAGTTTACAGTATGAGTGATCAAGGACCCTCAGACATAAATCGTCAGTTGTCTGATTCACCTAGGAGTAAAGGTACCTCTTCACAGCCTGCCCTCTCTGGGTATACTGCTGATCATGAAGAAGGAGTGTTTGCCTTTAGAGCTCAATCTGAAGAGCCATTTCCTAATAAGAAACGAGGATGGTTCAGTAAAGAAGCTTTTGCTCGTAAGAAAAGAATGCGAAAATTGCAACAGCAAAGAGCTTTAGCAGCTATTAAGCTAGAGACAGATGCACATACACAGGATATGCTTAATAGAAGCCTAGCTAATTTCCATATCCTAGCTACAACTGCTGCTGACCCGAGTCTGGAACAACTAGTAGCCCCACAACCACAAAACCCAGAACAACCCATGGAAATAGAAAATCCTGACAACCAAGTGGAGATGCATGATTTTAACCCAGAAGAAATCCCTAGGGTACCTGCACCAAACCCTCTCGACCCAAATTACGACCCCTGGTGGGACGATAATAGGGACTTTGTGCAACGTTACCCTATCCAGGAGTATCCACCCATACAAAACATAGAAGCCTGCCCAGGTATGGACCCTTTAGATCCATATTACCAAAATGACTATATTAGGGAGATCTTAGAGGATCCTTACCAATTTCAGGAACTTTCACCCCCATATCAGGAACCCGCACCCCAGATTCCAAACCCAGTCCTAGAACCTGCACCCCCAATGAGTGCAGAAAACGTCCAAGAGCTTAGGACTTTTGGGGAGGAAATTTTAGAAAGCAGTGAGAGAATGAGACAGGTGGGAGAGCGTCTTGTATGGAAATACGATGAGCGCAATATGGATTTTTGGATAAATCCATATCCGTGAATGAGATGGTAAAACGATGGTAGTAATAGTAATATAATAAAATAAAATAAAATATGTGTGTACGGATGCATATTACTATTAGTGTGATTCTATTTCTGGTGGTATTGTAATTTTTATTTCAGTACTAGTGTGTAATAGATACATAATAGTATGAGAATAGAGTAAAAGTCGCAATGATCGACGTTTTTGGCTAGATTGCGTGTCATGTGATTATTTATATTAGATATTAATTGTGATATTAATATGGGATAAATGTTTAAAATTCAGATGGCCGAAGAAGGAAATCGAGGAAATCTGAATAACGATAACCAGAGTAACATTAACGTGGTTAATGAGAATCCGAGCATCAATAACAATAACAATCAAGTGGATAATAGTGCTATCCAACACATAGTGGCACAAGGAATTATAGATGCAATGCCATTTATTCTTCAAACTGTTAAGGATGCTGATAATAAAAGTAAACATAGCAGTAAGCGACCAATTGAACCAGAAAACAGCGTGAACAATGGACCAGTACTTCAAATGCCCATTCCCAAAAGAAGAAGAACCATGCCTTATGGTTGTTCTTATAAAGAATTTTGGTCTTGTAAACCAATGGAATTCTCAGGCAACGAAGGGGCCATTGCAACCTTACGCTGGATAGAAAAGACTGAGGCAGTCTTAAGAATAAGCAAGTGTGCTGAAGAAGATAAAATATTGTTTGCTTCTAATCTGTTTAAGAATTCAGCGTTAGAATGGTGGAACACTATCCTCCAATCAAGAGGAAGTGATAGAACCTACAATATGGAATGGGAAGAATTTAAGAACAAGGTAGAAAGGAAATTCTGCCCACCCAATGAAAAGGAACAGATAGCAAACAAATTCCTAAACCTTAGGATAACTGGTGTGGATAGTAAGGGATACACTAAAATATTCTTTGAATATGCTAGAATAGTGCCAACTCTTGCTTCACCAGAACCAGTATTAATTTCCCGTTACATTTGGGGATTAATTGGAGAGATTATACATGTAGTCAAGGCAGCTAGACCTCAAACTATAGAAGAAGCTGTAGAACTAGCAAATACCTTGACAGATGAGTTAATCCGTACTAGAGAAGAAGACCAGAGGAGAAACCTAACCCAAAGGCTTACTCAAGAATTTCGTTCTGGAAATTTTAATCGTAAGAATATGGGTTCCACCTCTGCAACATACTGCAAGGTCTGCAAGAAAAAGCATTCTGGAAAATGTTCCACTCTCTGCAATTATTGCAAGATGCCAGGACACAAGGAAGAAAATTGCAGAAAGAAATCCAGTAATGGATTGTGCTACAACTGTGGAGAAAAAGGTCATATTAGGCCAAACTGTCCGAAATTGGCCCCAGCCGCAAACAACAAGAATACTAAAAATGCTAGAGCATTTGTGCTGACTGCAGAAGAAGCCAAGATGATCCCAGACGTTATAGCTGGTACGTTTTTAGTTAATGATATATTTGCTAAAGTATTATTTGACTCTGGTGCGAACCAAAGTTTTATCAATACTTCGTTTTGCAAAATTCTAAATCAGTCATTAACTAAACTACCACAAGAATGTCTGGTAGAAACAGCTAACGAAGAAACTATTAGGATTTCTGAAATCTTGCAGGGAGCAAGAATAAAAATTTTTAACCAAATATTTATAGCAAACCTATATCCCATGAATCTGGCAGGATTCGATATTGTTTTAGGAATGGATTGGTTAATAGCCAATAAAGCCAATATTTTGTGTGATCAAAAGTCAATTCAAGTAAATTCACCAAAAGGTAAAACGATCACAATTAAAGGAGATAAGCCCTCTAGATCCACAAAATTTATATCTGTGATGAAAACTGCAAGTTGTATAAGAAAAGGTTCTATAGTGTATTTGATTTCCATAATCACTAACACTAAAGGAAAAGATTTAAAAGACATTCCAGTAGTATCTCAGTTTTCAGATGTATTTCCAAAAGAATTGCCAGGGCAACCTCCAGACAGAGAAGTTGAATTCAAAATTCACCTAATACCAGGAACATCCCCGATTGCCAAAGCACCTTATCGTTTGGCACCCGCCGAAATGCAGGAACTGAAGAAACAATTAGATGAATTGTTAAAGAAAGGATTCATACAGTCAAGTTCGTCGCCATGGGGAGCGCCGATATTGTTTGTTAAAAAGAAGGACGGATCAATGCGTATGTGGATTGACTACCGTGAATTAAACAAGGTCACGATTAAAAATCGGTACCCATTACCGAGAATCGATGATCTGTTTGATCAATTACAAGGAGCTTGATTTTTCTCTAAAATCGATTTAAGGTCAGGATATCATCAATTAAAGGTACAGGAAGAGGACATTCCTAAAACCACATTTAGAACAAGGTATGGACATTATGAATTTACTGTCATGCCATTTGGTTTAACCAATGCCCCAGCTGCATTTATGGACATGATGAACTGAATATGTAAGCCGTATTTGGATAAATTCATAATTGTTTTTATAGATGATATTCTAATTTACTCCAATAATAAAGAGGATCATGCAAAGCACTTGCACGCACTTTTAAGTCTATTAAGAAAGGAAAAGCTCTATGCTAAGTTTTCAAAGTGCGAGTTTTGGTTAGAACAGGTACAATTTCTTGGACATTTAGTCAATCATGAAGGAATTCATGTAGATCCAACAAAGATCGAGGCAATGACTAAATGGAAAACCCCTGAGTCACCAACCGAGGTTAGAAGTTTCTTAGGATTTGTCGGTTATTATAGAAAATTTATTCGAGATTTCTCTAGAATAGCCATTCCCTTAACTAAGTTAACCTGTAAATCTGTTAAGTTTGAATGGGGATTAAAACAAGAAGAAGCATTTAGAATTCTTAAGCAAAGATTAACTCATACACCCATATTAGCGTTACCAGAAGGAGCTGAAGACTTTGTAGTCTATTGCGATGCTTCTAAATTAGGTTATGGATGTGTGTTGATGCAACGCCAAAAGGTTATAGCTTACGCATCTAGACAACTTAAGAATCATGAAGAGAATTATTCAACCCATGATTTAGAGTTAGGAGCTATAATTTTTGCTCTTAAGATTTGGAGACATTACCTTTATGGTAGTAAATTTACCATATTCAATGATCATAAGAGTTTAAGGTATATCTTCAAGCAAAAGGAGTTGAATATGAGACAAAGACGTTGGATGGAATTTCTTAGTGACTATGATTGTGATATTCAGTATCATGAAGGAAGAGCAAATGTAGTAGCAGATGCATTAAGCCGAAAATATCATGAAAAGCCAAAAAGGGTACGTTCTCTTAAATTAAATCTGCAAGTAGATTTAAATGATCAAATAAGAGAAGCACAAGAATCAGTAATCAAAGAAGATACTGAAAGGCTAAAAGGTATGTTGAAAGAATTAAAACAAGGAACAGATGGAATTTGGAGATTCCATGAAAAGAGAATGTGGATACCTAAATTAGGAAACATACGTTATTGTATATTAGAAGAAGCTCATAAGTCTAAGTATACGATGCATCCAGGAAGTGGTAAAATGTACCAGGATTTAAGGAAAAATTTCTGGTGGATAGAAATGAAAAAGGACATCGCAGCCTATGTTTCTAAATGTTTAACTTGTTCACAAGTTAAAGCTGAACACCAGAAACCCTCAGGTTTGTTACAGCAATTAGAAATGCCGGTGTGGAAATGGGAATTTATAACAATGGATTTTGTTACTAAATTACCCAAAACGAGGAAAGGTAATGATACAATCTGGGTGATTGTAGATAGGCTAACCAAGTCAGCTCATTTCCTACCAATGAAAGAAACAATTGGTATGGAACAATTAGCTAAATTATATGTAAATGAAATTGTTTCTTTACATGGCATTCCTTTATCAATTGTTTCTGATAGGGATAGCCGATTTACCTCTCATTTTTGGTCAAGTTTCCAAAGGGCAATGGGAACCAAGCTAAAACTAAGCACAACTTATCATCCTCAAACGGACGGACAAAGCGAAAGGACAATTCAAACAATGGAAGATATGCTTAGATCTTGTGTAATTGATTTTGGAGGTAATTGGGACGATCACTTACCTTTAATAGAATTTTCTTATTATAATAGTTATCACACAAGTATCAATGCTGCACCATTCGAAGCACTTTATGGAAGAAAGTGTCGAACCCCAGTCTGTTGGGTAGAAATTGGGGAAAAGCAACTATCTGGACCTGAGATAGTGCAAGAAACAACTGATAAGATTATTCAAGTCAAGGAATGACTGAAAGCCGCACGTGATCGACAAAAGAGTTATGCTGATAACCGACGTAAGCCATTAGAATTTCGAGTAGGAGATAAAGTCTTGTTAAAAGTCTCTCCTTGGAAAGGAGTAGTAAGATTCATCAAAAGAGGAAAGCTAAGTCCCAGGTACATTGGACCTTTTGAGATTATTAGAAGAATAGCACCTGTAGCCTATCAGCTACAACTGCCAGAGGAAATGGCAGGAATACATGATGTTTTTCATGTATCTAATCTCAAAAACTGTTTAGCTGATAAATAATTGATAGTACCTCTTAAGGATATAGAGGTAAATAAACAACTCAAATTTGTAGAAAGGCCTCTACAGATTGAAGACAGGAAATTCAAAAATCTCAAGCATAAAAGACTAGTTCTAGTCAAAGTAAAGTGGGACTCCAAAAGAGGACCCGAGTACACATGGGAGCTTGAATCAGAAATGCAAAAGAAATACCCGCATTTGTTTCAGTAGATCTCGAGGACGAGCTCTAAAACAAGGTGGGGAGAATGTAACAACCCTCGGTAAAAACCAACACTTTCATAATATTTTCCGATACCCTATTATATTTTAAAATATTCCCTTATGTCTTGTATTACACCCCGTATGTGAAAACCGAGCCCGAAATAAGTTATAGTTTATAAAATAAATTAAAAACATAAAATATTAAGCTGAGGCGGGCCGCGTAGACCCACCCCATGCTTTTACGCGGGCGGTATCAAGGCTGGAACAGACTCCGCTGATTTCTTTAGTTCAAGCGGGCTGCTTAAGCTTAAGCTTACTTTGACGCGGGCCGCGAGAGATCATCATACGTGGATACATCCTGAGCCGACACGTGTCGACATCGTGGCGAGTCTAGTAGCTGACCCAGCTAAGCTACAGCGTTGACCAATGTTGACGCGGGCCGCGTAAGAGTCCCTTATCTTTTACGCGGGCCGCGAGAGGACGAGATTTCAAAACTATAAATAGAACGCATCAGTTTTCGTTTTCCGTCGCTCATTCTCAATTCTCAATCTCGAATTTCTGAAGTTATAAGCATAATAGTTGGGTATTATACCCCTAATTAGCAAGGTTCTGCTCCGTTGTAAGTATTATAACCCCAGTTTCGTAACAGTTACGCTGCCCGATTGATTTAGGGTTCCGTAACAACTGTCGTGGTTCTGCCTGACGTAGTTGTTGGAATGCCGTCTCGGGGAGGGTATCATTAATATTTTCAAAGGGTTATGATACTAACCAATGTACATTTGTATAAATTATAGATTATATCCAGGAAACCCTTACGAGAAGCCTAAGATAGCAATGTGAGTAATCCTTCTTTTTGTATAAACCTTTTTGTGAGTTTATCCTCTTTTTGATAACCTTTGTGGTAATGTTTTACCAAACCTTAAATGTTTTACTATGAAATTTAGTAGTGATTGAGTCTTTGTAGTTCTTCAATTACTGCCGGTATGTTGGGGTTTTGTATACAAAATGTACTACACTGTGAGTAGTAAGTCGAGGATGACAATACGTTACCATTGGACAATGAGTTAGCCAATGGGTAATATGACCCACAAGTCAGGGTTGACAGTACTAATGGAGTAATTGTGTAGACATAAACAATGTGATCGCTCTCAATACTGTTCACTGTGACTTTTTATTTAAACTTGATTAAACTGGGATTCACTCACCAGTATTTCCGACTGACAAATGTTTTTAAAACACGTTTCAGGTAACCCAATGTGACAGCCAATTAGTAAAAAGCCAGCTGGAGAGCACTAAAGGCTTGGGAAAATGTGGCTATAAAAGTTACCAAATAAACGGTGTTTTAAATTTAAATAAAATAGGGTTTATCCCTATAAATGTATTGTAATAAGAAACTTGGGTTTTACCCATGTGATTATTAATATTAAATAAGGTGGTTTTACTCTGATAAACATTTCCTAACTACGGTCCTGATGTAAATTCCGCTGCAAGACTAAATAACTGATACCACCGAAACTCTGAGCTCGCGTCCGCCCGTTCCCGAGAATAAGGGATCAGGGGTTGCGACACCCTAGCTTCGAATTAGCGATTGTTTACATATTTTATTTCATTTAAAGGTTAAATTATGGTTCATTCTTATGGTTGCGTAATTCTTTTGAACGGAATTGTAATTTGTAGATACACGTATACATATATATCATGAACCGGTAGCAAATGATGTTGAGAAGACTCGTCGTTTAGTCGTGACCCATGTTGCTTTTTGTAGTATTATATAATATAATTTATTAAAGGGGTGTGTATATTGAGACATGTTGGTTTGGGTTGCATAACATGTGTTTAATATATGGTATGTGTTTATTAATGCAAGGGTATTACTTAAGGGTGTGATGTGAAGAGACACAACTATTAAGTTAGTGTAAGATACCCTAAGTTACTTTTTGTAGCGTTATATAATTGCTCTTATGATATTATATTGTTGGTTATTAAAGTAGCTTTGTGTTACAATATTTATAACGGGTTTTATTAATAAGCATGCCTCAGTGGTCAAGCAACCCTATCAATCTTTGGGCAATATGATAGTAAAATTACATTATTGACGTTGTGTAATGATATATATACAACCGTAAGTTATCTCACATATTCTCACGATAGTGCTCTAGTGGTAAAGAAGTGAGAATATATGTTGTGGAGGTTTAGCACCACCCGATATACTATCAACAGACACGTGATTTACCTGTCTCATGTTGGTTATGGGACCGATCGGTGGGGGACGCCTAGTGGTGGCGTACACCATTTTTAAGTTCTCTGAGATGGAACTTAAGCACACATTAACCAATCACTTAGCCAACAACTAGGTGATCGCCTATAGTTTCTTATAATTAAACAAGAATTTGAGATCATTTCATACAAGGATTGCCAAAACCAAGCTTATCGAGCAAAGATGAGAATAAGCCCACATACATAGTCACTTACAATGGAAGTCTTGACACTTGGTTATACACCAAGTCACAAGTTCATGTGGAAAATAAATCACCCAAACATGACTAAAGTACTACAATGTTTATCCATTTCGAATTTAAATATACTTTATGGACTTATAACGTATAGTATGTTAGCGAGTTTTAGTAATTAAAACATTCTTGAGACAGTCTACCTATTTGAATGTGGAAGTGGTATTGATTTCTATGAGTTAAAATACTTGATTCTAAAGCATTATGAGAGACTAAGATAACATTGAATCAATGAGATGAAGTATACATGTGAGGCATTTTTTGTCTAACATATAAAGGAAAACTATGCAAATGATGCATCGGTCTGTAGCAGTTTGTGTTGAATCCAACAGTTTAACCCAACACCACAAAACCAACCAGGGAACTAACCAGTTCAATAAGGGTTAATTGTCCATCTTAACCAGCAACAGGATCAACACGAGTATGATGAGGGTTTACAATACAGAGAAGGAAGTATTCATACATGGGAAACCAGTTGTGATGAAATAATCAAAACTAGTATGATGGAAGGTATGTTGATTATGGGTATGACGAGTGGTATAATCAGGATGGTTACAAAATGGATCAAGAATACCCACCTCAACAACAGGGCAATCAGAGAACCGCATCCTAGGTCCATACCCTAATAACAACCAAGTTCAACATAGGACTCCATAGTTCAATGCTAGAAATTAGATAATCAACAATCGTGTTGCGGTGATTAGTTGCAGTTTTTTGATGGTGTTCCATAAGTAATTCACAGAGCCCTCGTTCAAGGAGTTAAAGGTCACTACCGACCTATTATAGACCGAATTCGTTGGCTATAAAAACACAAGCTTGTCATTGTAACGACACCGATGCCGAGAAGATTAATAGTATGGACCAGTGTAACAATTTAGGCATATCCCATATCGGTCGTGGACAGGAGAGATTCTTGGTTCATAAGGAATGTCCTGCCTCTAAAATCACCAACGCGTTTTGGGCTTAATTGGCTGTGGAGCACATGCAAACTCCACAATTAAGCGTGCTAAGTTAGGAGTAGTACAAGGATGCGTGACCTCCTGGGATGTATCCACCACGGAAACCAAAAACAAATCAGTGAGTTTCTGGATTGGCAACCCATCAGGGATAAAGCGTACAATATTGGTGGTACGAGAGGCTTGATGTTATAGTCATAATGGAAGAGCTTTTGAGGTGAGGCCTCAATATCTAGGTGTAATACTTAGAACCTTAATGTACTGGTCATAAACGTATGAAATACGTAATTTATATTTCATATATTGTTGAACGAGTAAGTAACGAGTAGAATGATTGCTTGAAATAAGTAGTATCTATATGAGCTTTAGTATTATACGAGACCGTTTAATAATTATAACAAAATATATTATACTTGACACTACTCCGTTTTCAACGAAACTTAGGATAAAACGTAGAGAAAAATAAGCTCGTCTTACCAGTCGGAGCAAGTAGGAGAAAAATAAGCTCGTCTAACCATGCACTCAGTAACGGATTCCATACCTGCATGATGGTTGTGGTGACATTACTGGGGTCAGTGTGTCAGTTGTACAGTGTTTATGGGACAGCCAGTACGGTAGTCATAACCCATATTGTGTACGCATAATTACCAATGTGTTTATTTTGTAAATTGTATAACATGAGCTCACCAGCATATAGATGACGTCGTTTTGCAAATTGTAAAACATACCGAGAATCTCGATTGGTTTCATATTTAGCCATAATTGAGGAACAATTGATCAATAGGTTTATCTAGGGTCTACCCTCCGAAATTGTGACAACCCGCTTTTTGGAAGTCAAAGTACAAGTGAAAGTCAAAGGAAGAAAAGATTGCTAATTACGATCTGTCACTCCTTGCTTAACTATTGATTGTACGTCAATGACTTGTAATCGAATCTTTTTATTTAACCGCTTTAGTTGTATTATGTGGAGTACTTATTAATAATCGAGGTTTAATCGCATGTTTTATCGCTAATCGACTTATCGCTAATCACATCGCTATCGCATTTTCAACCCGAATTATGTGTTTTGGATATTTTTTTACGTGTGTGCTATTTTGTGTTATTTGTGCATGTTATGTTTATGTTGAGGTGTTTAATCGCAATCGCAATTCTATCGCATCGCAAATCTACTCGCAAACGCTAAACGCAAGTTATTTATAGTGATTGTATGTTAGATATAGTGGTTAAGTTAGTTGTGTGACTAATGGGTAATACTATTGCATCGCTCACATGAATCGCATCGCAACGCTCAACACGCGAATTGAATCAAAATGACAAAACTCAACGCGCCGGACACCTGGATCGAATGGCCAACCGATCGAGTGGCCATCCGATCGAACCGCCATCCGATCGGTGGCCAATCCGACACTTGTGCACTTTCCTCTTTTGGAAACCCTATAGATACCCTCCTGTCACATCACTTGTGATGTGACAGCTCCCCCATTCGACCAGCAGCACTCAAGCCCTCTTTTCTCTCGATTTCTCGCGATTCTTGTAAGTTTCCCACTCAAATATTGTACTTCTATGATCTACACGCATTTCTTCATCATTTTTACCTTTGAATCATAACTTTTAACCATGAAATCAACCGATTTGAGGTGTTCTAGGATGATGTCATCATGGAGTTCTTATGAACTTCAAGATTTGGCTTCATTCCACCAAGAACAACTTAGATCTGAAAGATTTCCAGATGAATAAACGATGATTTTGCATAGATCTAAACATTTTCAAAGTGGAAAGGATTGAAAGATGGTTTCCCAACTTTCTTTCAACTCTTTTACACTCAATGCACTCAAAACCGGTAGAACCGGAGCTCGTTCTGATCTTCTACTCTTTCTTAGTGATGAGTTGGATCAAGATCTGGTTACTATCAAGGAGACAACCGATTTCGGGTTAAACAAGAACAACCGTCACGAACCAGTAAACTGATCGGATTTGGGTGATTCCTCTTCGATCGGACGACTTGGGACTTGACGAGGTTCTGTTGTTTAGCACGTAGTCAAACCATCTCGAACAAACTGCAAACTTTCTAAAAATAATCAAGTTCAAAACGATCAGATTAGTTGGGACGGATTTTCGTCCGATCGGATTGCCATCCGATCAGATTGCCATCTGATCGAACCGCAGTCCGATCGGATTTCACTTGAGGTTCAACATTTAAACGATTTTCAACATGTTCAATACATAAGTTAGTTCTAACGGATTGCCATCCGATCGGATTGCTATCCGATCGAGTGACCATCCTGCTGTGAACTTGTTCTCACTAAGTGTCTTGCCAATCGGATCGCTATCCAATCGAACGACCGTTCGATCGATCGGCCTGAAGGGTAGAGATACTTCTCTGATTTTAAAATGGTACAACAAAAACTTCAAAGCCATCATACACAAACACATCCTTACCAAACGAATGTCAATCCGACCGAATGGCCATCCGAACGGATTGACATCCAATAGAGTGACCATCCGATCGGATTGCCATCCGATCGGATTGTTGTTCAACACTTGGTCACTTTTCACCGTTTTACGCACCGTTCTTCACTTATGCTATTGTTAACTGTTCAGGCTAATAACTCTAGCGCTCCCTTCAATCCATTTCCATCGCTGTGAGTATACTCGGTCCCTTTTTGCTTTATGCACTTTTGGGTGTTACATATGTTACTTATTCTAAATCACATCGACACACAACGCAATCACCATTTATACGCTGACCTATTGCATGTTACTTGTTATTCGATGAATGCTTGTATGTTATGCTAACACAGTGATTGTTGCCTGACGCCTTAGCAACGATAGTACTATTTGTTTGGACTCAGCACCTGTCATGGACAAGGGTTGTTAAGGTTACCTCTCACATGTCACAGTGGTGATATGTGTTGCGCATTCTATAACTCGCCGTCTAGGCTGTGCATATTTCATTGTCGATAACCTACTAGCTTCGCACTATACATGTTACATGCTGGTTATGCGTAAACGAAATCGAACTCTACTATTACTATTAAACTTGTATGCTCACCTTTACACTATGTGTATTGACCTCTATTTTAACGTATGTGACAGGTTCTTAGGATGTTTGCTTGTTATTTGCTGGAATCAAGCTAGGATGGAGTCTAGAAACAAACAAATAATTTATTTATTTATGAGTTGTCGGAACAGCCTTTATTTGTCATTGAGATATCTATGTCTGTAATAACTGATATACTTGATGGGTTATGGTATGGGACATAATATTAACTATCCGGTAATTTAGTTGTTATGGAATTTCTCTTGGACAATCTGTTTCGCTCAGTGTCGCGCCCCGATATTTCCGTCATCGGTTGGGGTGTGACAGAAATAAGGGTGTTTATCAAATCCAAATCCCCCAAGACATTTGCAGAAACAGTTGAAGTTGGTGCCATCATGGTTGTCGAGATGACTCTGCGACAACCTGAATCTCTTGCATAAAAAAGAAAGTGGGAAGAGAGGAAAAAGAACAATAAAAGTTTTAATTTCAAAGGGCCAAAAGGAGTGCCTTTCTGCCAAACCTGCAATAAACCTCATTATTGGACATGTTGCCTCCAGATGTATCCCAAGTGTAAAAAGATTGGTCATACCCTCTAAGAGTGCAAGGAGAAGGGGGGATGCTTTAAGTGTGGTGATCCCAACCACATGAGACCTGAATGTCCCATACTCAAAAGGAATGATAGAACACAACCAAATATAACAAAAGGGCGTACATTTGTACTCACCACGGAGGAAAACAAGACCATTCCAGATGTTATCACTGGTGCGTATCTCGTAAATGATGTTTATGGGTTATTTGATACTGGTGCAAATAGGAGTCTAGAGTCAACTACCTTTAGACCTTACTTTAACCAGGTATCCCAAAGCCTAGATCATACTTTTTATAGTAGGAATGGCTAATGGAAGTCAAAAAGAGATAGTTGACATTGTTAAGAATTGTAAAATAAGCCTAAACAACCATGTTATCCCTATAGACCTCATGCCTATGGAACTTAGCGAATTTGACGTAGACATAATGGATTGTTTATCATTTTATATCCTTGATAACTCAGTAGTTCGATCGACTTACCACCATGAAGTACATTTTATACAAAAGATACTACTTACCCTTTTTTCATGTGAAACTTTTCCATAAAACCTTATGCATAATGCCTCTAGGCGCTAGCAGCTTATTATTAAAAAAAAAAAGGAGGTTCCCATCTGTCCAATCTATTGAATGCGAAATTGCTTTAAGGATAGAATACACTTAACTTGAAGCAATAAGCTGTAGGCTACGTTTGTTGTTATATGTGTGCGCACACAAACACAAACACACACACACAAACATAGTTATATTGTTATTTTGTAATCTAATACCAACACTATGAGGGTTTTTTTGTTCTTTTAAGTGTAAGATTAAATATATTATGCATTAATATTTAATCTATAGCCATTATAATCATTTACATAATATAGATCAAAATATATAATAACCTATTAAATAATTAGTTGGTAATTGTTGATGGATCATATTACCCTTATTAACTAATTAGGTTTCCTCCTGGGTGCTTATATAAGGAGAATTATGTGGAGGTTAAGGGGTTAGACAATTACACATTAGAAACACCCCATAAGCATAACATCAATTTCGACCTCCTCTCCTAACAGCCGATACCCTTTCGGTTTTCTAAGTTTCCATCATCAGTCAGCATCCTAAGGAGGAACCAGATCAAGATGACAAGCATGTCGAACTCCATTACTGGATTCTCCACTGCACTGTCTGCTGTAACAGGTACGTTTTACTGTTTTCCCTCATGAATAAACAGAACTGAACCAACATGTGGTATCAGAGCATATGTTGATTAGTCGATTCTGTTTTGTATCCGTAAATCTGGATTAAAAACAGGAAAACAGGTTTTTAAAACCATAATAAAACTCGTTTTCATCATCAGAAATCATTACTGTTCGATTTCTGTCATCTGAAATTCCATCTCGGATGACATGTTCATTCGTGATTACTGTTCCGAAATCTGAAGTTTCAGAAATATGTTTAAATGTGTAATAAAATTCCAGATTTCGGATGAATGTTTAAGTTAATTTTATTTAGGGTTCATCATGTTCTTAGTTAAAATTCGAATTTTCCTTTATGATTTGGAATATGATTTGAATTGTTATATGTTTTCCTGATTTTGATCTATTTTTTCTAATAAGGATTTTCGAAATCTGTTAAAAGGATAAACAGATTATGTTTTCGAAATTTTATGATAAAATTAGATCAAAGTTATAATAGGAAACTATATCACAATTCTTAATTTCGAATTTTCAGTTGTTATAACCATAAACAACAACTAGATCGCACAAGATAAGATCACATAAGAGATGATCTGATCGCATAAGATAATCGCACAAGATCAGATCACATAAGAGATGATCTGATCGCATAAGATAATCGCACAAGACTTGTGGATCACACAAGGCATAACGGATCGCACAAGGCATTACGGATCGCACAAGGCCTTATTGATCGTATAAGTTTACTTGGGCCTTACTGATCGCACAAGTTTACTTGGGCCTTACTGATCGCACAAGTTTTGGGCCTTACTGATCGCACAAGTTTACTTGGGCCCTACTGATCGCACAAGTTTACTTGGGCCTTACTGATCGCACAAGTTTACTTGGGCCTTACTGATCGCACAAGTTTTGGGCCTTACTGATCGCACAAGACTAAAATAATTGGTTTTGTAATTACTTAATTAATTAATCAGAATCAGATAATGTTTTACAAAACCAAATTAGCTTAACTTGAATGAGCTTTTGATGTATCATTTCTGGCCAAAGCTGACTTGACACATCTACTTATCATTCAAGTATTACGAAAGCTATGTTGTGTGTGCATCATAAGCATGAATGTCTTAATTTCTGGCCAAAGCTGATTTAATTCATTCATAGATGGCATACTCAACAAGTGCATAACTAAAGTGATTGTTTCAATTTCTGGCCAAAGCTGATTTGTTACAACCACTTTGCACATATGCTTAAATGATTACACTTCTGGCCAAAGCTGTTTTGTCTTCGTTTAAGTAGAATTTTTAGCTAAGTCTATTATTTTGATGTTAGTAATAGACAATATCACAGCTTCATAATGTAAAATGGTCATTATTTATGCCTGCCTTAGTTTGACGTGCCCTTAGATCACATTAGGACTTCTTCCTTAGTATCATAACTTGCTCATCTTATTTCCACAAACAGCACCCAATTGCGGGATTCCACCTTTGACTGGTGATAACTTTGCTGCATGGAAGGATGATCTCATGCTTACTCTTGGGCTGCTGGACTTTGATTATGCTCTAAGAGAGAATAAGCCAGCGGATCTTACCACTCAAAGTACTGCTGCTGAGCAGTTGACTCATGATAAGTGGACTAGGTGTAACTGCATGTCTCTCATGTTTATGAAGCAGTCCATAAGCAATGCAATCAGGGGAGCCATTCCTGATTCTGAAGATGCTAAAACCTACTTGGAACATGTGGAGGCGCAGTTCAAAGGGACGTCTAAAGCACACGCTAGTACTCTTATTCTCAAGCTGGTGACAACTAAGTATGATGGGAGGAGCGGCATTCGCGAGCACATCATGATGATGAATGACATGGCCAATAAGCTAAAGGGGCTGGAAATGGAAATCAGTGATGGTTTCCTTGTTCATTTCATCATTACTTCGCTTCCTTCGTCCTTTGAAGCATTCAAGATCAATTACAACACCCAGAAGGACAAATGGACGATGAGTGAACTGGTCGCTATGTACGTACAGGAGGAAGAGCGTATGAGGATGGATCGCCATACTGATGTTGCAAACTTCACTACCTCCAACTCTAAGAAGAGGAAGAACAATTATCAGAGGAAGGATGCTTCAAAAGTCCAAAGGCCTAACCCTCATCCTAATACAAGTGCACCCTCCAGCTCTAAGAACTCCTTAGGCAGTATCCGCTGCAAGTTCTGTAAAAAGACAGGACACATGCAGAAGGAATGCCCTGACTTCAAGGAGTGGCTGGCTAAGAAAGGTAACGATTATTTTATGATACTTGAGTCCTATAATTTAAGTGTTCCTGCTAATTCATGGTGGTTTGATTCTGGTTCTATGGTTCATGTTACCAATTCTACTCAGGGATTCCTTTCAATCCGGAAGCTGGAAAGAAACCAAAGAACGCTTAAGGTTGGGGATGATCGAGAATTAGAAGTGAAGGCCATTGGAACATTACAATTAGTTATGAAAACTGGTTTATGTATTAAACTTTATGATACCTTATATGTTCCTGAGGTAACTCGAAACCTTGTATCAGGACCAAAGTTAGACATGGACGGTTTTATTGTTTCCCATGGTCATCGCAAACTCTCTATCCTTTATGATTCTGTTCTTTATGGTACTGGTATTCTGGATGGTGGTCTCTATAGATTAGAACTAGAAGATAACTTTTCCAAATCTTTGTTGTCATATAACATTAATGAATCACTCACAAAGATGGAAGAGAAACGAGACTTAGAAACTTCATCCATGTTGTGGCATCAGCGTTTAGGCCACATCTCAAAAGAACGATTAAATCGTCTTGTAAAGGATGAAGTCTTACCTCCTCTCGATTTCTCTGATTTTGGAACATGTGTCAAATGTCTTAAAGGTAAAATGACATTAGCGAATAAGAAAGGTGCCACTAGGAGCTCTAATTTATTAGAACTCATTCATACTGACATTAGTGGTCCCTACCAAATCGCTGGCATAACAGGACATACTTCATTTATCACTTTTATTGATGATTATTCTCGTTACATATACTTGTATCTAATTAAGGAAAAATCTGAATCTCTAACAACTTTTAAAGATTATAAGGCTGAAGTTGAAAAGCAATTAGATCGTCAGATTAAAGTTGTGAGATCAGATAGAGGCGGTGAATATTATGGCAGACATACTGATGTGGGTCAAGCTCCTGGTCCATTTTATGAGTTTTGTAAGGGCCAGGGGATTGTGAACCAATACACCATGCCTGGTACACCTCAGCAGAACGGTGTCGCTGAAAAAAGAAACCGTACCCTTATGAACATGGTGCGCAGTATGTTAGCCAACACTAATTTACCATTATTCCTCTGGACTGAAGCGTTAAAAGCAGCTGTTCATATACTCAATAGAGTTCCTTCTATGTCTGTCCCTAAAACTCCTTATGAACTTTGGACAGGAAGGAAACCGAGTCTTAAATATATGAAAGTATGGGGCTGCATTACTGAAGCAAAACTTTACAATCCTTTCCTAAGGAAACTTGACCCTAAAATAGTTACCTGTTTCTTTATCGGGTATCCTGAGAACTCAAAGGGTTATCGTTTCTATTGTCCTTCTCAAGTCACCCGTATTGTTGAAACCAAGCGTGCTGCGTTCCTGGAGGATTTCAAGGTTAGTGGGAGCAGTACCAACCCTTACGAAGAATTGCAAGAAGTACAAGACGCGGGGGGAGAGACTCGTCGCTTACCATTACTCCGATTACTCCTCTTGTACCCAATGCAACTACTGTACCTGAAGCTACTGCACCAACTCAAAATTCACCTCTACAATCAGAACCTATTATACCTCATGACGAAGGCACATCAAATGCTCAAAACCAAGACAACGCTGAACCCGATAATCCACTCAGGAGGTCATCTAGGCAAAGAAGGCCTACTAATTGGGATGATTACGTTACCTACCTGACTGAAATGGATCCTGGAAAGCTCAATGATCCTATCTCTTACAATGAAGCCATTAGCAGTGATAAGTCTTCTGAATGGAATAAAGCGATGATTGATGAGCTTGAATCCATGAAGAAAAATGACGTTTGGGATTTGGTAGAATTACCCAACGGAGCCAAACCCGTAGGATGTAAATGGGTATTCAAAACAAAACTGGATCCGAATGGGAACGTTGAACGCTACAAAGCGAGATTGGTTGCAATGGGCTACACTCAGAAAGAGGGAATTGATTATCAAGAGACGTTTTCACCTGTCTCTCGTAAAGATTCATTAAGGATCGTCATGGCCCTAGTAGCTCATTTTGATTTAGAGTTACATCAGATGGACGTTAAAACCGTTTTCCTTAACGGAGATTTGGACGAAGATGTTTACATGAAACAACCTGAAGGCTTTAAACCTGAAGGTCAGGAGCATCTAGTCTGTAAGTTGAAGAAATCCATTTACGGGTTAAAACAAGCATCACCTCAATGGTACCTCAAGTTTGATGAAGTCATGAAGAAGCAAGGTTTTATGAAGAATCAAGTGGATCAATGCACCTACCTCAAGATGAGTGGGAGCAACTTTACTATACTTGTCCTTTACGTAGATGATATTCTATTGGAAAGTAATAGTTTAGACATGTTGCATGAGTCGAAGCGGTTACTTTCGCATAACTTCGACATGAAGGATCTCGGAGAGGCTTCTTACGTCATTGGCATCGAAATTCACCGAGATAGACACAAAGGGATCTTAGGATTGTCCCAAAAGGCTTACATAGATCGTGTCCTTACACGTTACAACATGCAACAGTGCAAACCCTCCGTCGCTCCAGTAGTTAAGGGAGATGTTTTCGGTTCATTCCAGTGTCCGACAACAGAGGTTGAGAAGGAGCAAATGAGCCAGATACCTTACACGTCAGTAGTCGGGAGCCTGATGTATGCTCAAGTCTATACTCGCCCAGATATCGCTTATATTGCTGGAATGTTAGGCCGTTATCAGACTAATCCTGGCCTAGATCACTGGAAAGCAGCTAAGAAGGTACTTCGATATCTGCAAGGGACGAAAGACTATAAACTGACTTATAGAAGAAGTGATCATTTAGAAGTGGTGGGCTATTCTGATTCTGACTTTGCCAAATGCAAAGATGACAAGAAATCCACTTCGGGCTATATCTTTATGTTAGCAGGCGGCCCTATCTCATGGAAGAGTCATAAACAACAGTTGACCACAACTTCCACAATGATGGCAGAGTACATTGCTGTTTATAACGCAACCTGTCATGGAATGTTGCTTAGAAATCTGATCACTGGACTCAAAATTGTTAATTCCATTTCTAGACCATTGAAGCTTTACTGTGATAATTCAGCTGCCGTTAGTTTCTCGAACAGTAACAGTTCGACTGGAGCTGGTTTATATCTCGATACAAAATATTTGTTCGTACGTGAACGAGTTGAGGAAAATAATATTTGTATCGAGTATATTAGTACTAAGGATATGCTTGCGGATCCGATGACTAAAGGTCTCCCTCCTAAGGTTTATGAAGAACATGTTCGGAATATGGGATTTAGTAAAGACCTTATTTGAGCATATTGTACTAGCTTATGTTTTATGTTAATGAAATTTCCTCAGTTTGATTTTGTATGTCTCTTAGAATATGTTCAACCGGTATAATGGCATATAGACAAATAAAGTTACAAATCAAACAAAGGGCTTATGCGTATTTTGATCATAACGATTAGGTTTTAAATTAAGGCTATAGTATGATTAATGGGGGTCCTGAGTCGCATAATGATTCAACGGCTGTATTTCTCTGCTATAGTACTTGTTTAAGGCTAAAATGAGTGTTAACTCCTGATCAGGCTTATCTAATACTCATAGTAAATGATTACTCGGCTAAGTGGGAGAATGTAAGATTAAATATATTATGCATTAATATTTAATCTATAGCCATTATAATCATTTACATAATATAGATCAAAATATATAATAACCTATTAAATAATTAGTTGGTAATTGTTGATGGACCATATTACCCTTATTAACTAATTAGGTTTCCTCCTGGGTGCTTATATAAGGAGAATTATGTGGAGGTTAAGGGGTTAGACAATTACACATTAGAAACACCCCATAAGCATAACATCAATTTCGACCTCTTCTCCTAACAGCCGATACCCTTTCGGTTTTCTAAGTTCCCATCATCAGTCAGCATCCTAAGGAGGAACCAGATCAAGATGACAAGCATGTCGAACTCCATTACTGGATTCTCCACTGCACTGTCTGCTGTAACAGGTACGTTTTACTGTTTTCCCTCATGAATAAACAGAACTGAACCAACATTAAGTTTATCTTAAAGGTAGTAGATTTGATCAGTGGCGAACCCATGAATTATTTTATGGTGGTGCGAATAAGGGTTCAACCAAACTTTATAGGGGTGCATTCGAGATTTTTGCCTATAAAATACACAAAAAGAAAATTAAAGGGGCGCCCACCCACCCAAGCCTAAGTGTGGGTACGCCCCCGAATTTGACAAAAAACAAAATTCATCTAAGGAATTGGAATTTGACGAATTTGGAACTTTCTTAATCCATTTTGTTTGTAAATATGTTAAAAAAAATTGGAATGTCGTGTGGTTACCATGGTGGTAAAGGTGGTGATGGCTAACATGGTGGCAACGGTGGTTCCAAAGTGGCGACGAAAATGGTGATGGTAGTGGTAGCGGATGTGATGATGGCAATGGGGATAGGGAGTGGTGGCCACGGTGGGGACAATGTGGGTGGTAGGGGTGACTACATTTGTGGTGGTAGTGACGCAAGCGATGAAGATGACGATTCCAACTATTTTTGTTGAACTAGAATTAAGCACCCCCTGCGTTGCGGCGAGGCGTAAAACTGTGCCAAATAGTAGCAATATCACACCACAAGCAGCAACCACCAACACTAACTCGACCCAGGACCCGTACGTTGTGACAAACCTATCAAATAGGAAAATTAGACGTAAAGACGTTGAACCATACATGCACGTTGCGCCGTGTTAACTCGCAAAATTTTGACGAAACATAAAAACATTGAACCACACACGTACATTGTGTCGTATTAACTGAAAAAAGTAGAACGAAACGTAAAACTGAAATTTGCGAAAGATGAAAAGTATAGGGAACAAATGTTGAAAGTAAAAAAGTTGTAAGGTTAAATTGCATATAATTAAAAGTTTTGGGTTAAAATTAAAAAAATGTGTAGGGTGAAAATTGCAAAAGGTAAAAATTTTAGATTAAAAGTAAAAAATCAATATTTTTTTTTATAAAACTCTCAAAACATAAGCTATAACCTCATATGCCTAAAAATGTTAGAATTTAAATTAAATTAAATTCTTTCATTATTTTAAAGAAATGTTTGATCATGTACTTATTTAACAAATTCATTTTAATATCATTTTCTTCCCATTCTTCAACCAAACATTGTAAAATTTTCAAAATCCAACTAATTCTACAAACCAAACAGATATAAAGTTGCATTTTATTGAATTATCATGCACCCCTAATTATTTATTTTTAAATTAGTAGAATAGGAGAACATAAAAGTATTATATACATCGATGCCCATGACATTATAGTCTAGTAGTAGTTTGAGGCTGGGATAAGGCTTAAAGACCATTAGGTCCTGGGTTCGATTCCACAATAGAGTTTTTCTCAGATTTATTGGGTTTTCTTCTGAATTTATGTATAGGCATTATAGCCTAGTGCAGAGGCGCAAGATTCAAGGGGCGGGGAGGGGCGCCTGACCACCCGAACTTTTCGGTCAGTAGTGTTATTTATGTACGTTTCGTATAGATGTTTGTAGGTATATACGTTTTCGACCTCCCGGTTTTATAAAACAATTAGATATATACGTTTTCGACCCCCCGGTTTTAATTTTTTTTTATTTTATATAGCCAAATAAAATATTTAATTTGCCCAAATATTATATAGACCAAATCATTATATTTGGAAGAATGTATATTATATAGCCCAAATAAAAGCCCATCCTATAAAAAAAACCCAAATTCGTTTACTTGGACTACGACCAGAAGGGGGGGGGGGGGGGGAATCACTGCTTTCTTGGTTGCCTGGTCTTCTTCAGTTGTTCGACTGTAGCTGCTAAATCTTTCTTGTTCGACCAGAACCGGCTGCAGCTTGTTGAATCTTTCTTGTTCGACTTCTTCAATCTTCATAAGGTTAAAGGTATGTGTTTTTTATCTTTAAGTTTAACTTAGGGCTGCAATTTATGTGATTTAGGTTGAAATTATGGGTGAAATTGATCCGAATTTTTGCCCTAAACTTGTTGAATCTTTCTGTAACTATGTCTAATTTTATTTGTTTAATCTTATTGTGATTTGATTTAGATAGAAATTAGAGTTTGAAATCTAGGGTGATTTGTTAACTTGTTGTGTTATTAGATTATGCTTTCGGGAAGTATAAAAGCATAACTTCTTTTTTTCAAAATAAAGAATGAAGAACAAGTAAAGGGAATTGTTGATGGAAACAATGAGATTAAACATCAAAAAGTTTCAACAAGCGAACCGGTTAATGAAGCGAATAATGAACTGGTTAATGAAGCGAATCAAAACATTCAATAAGAGCATCATGATATTCCTCAAAATCCAATTAACATCAATGAAGTGTATGTTAGTAGTCTACAAAGAATTTAAAAATCTTAAAGGAAGATGGGCAGAACTATAATTCTTCATCCAGGAGAACTGGGTACCCACCTTCCTCTCTCCTTTTTAATGTTTTGGTGTCTTTGTTCATTTGTTTGTTAAACAATGTTTACGTTTTAATGTTTGAGAACGTTTTTTATTTGATATTAATGTTTGACCCGACCCGACCCGAATCACCGATGCCCGACCCGAACAGATCTCGAAACAACGCGATAGAAATTTTTTTTAGATCCGGTACCTTCCGACCCCTCGGTGGAAAATTTCAAGCTTAACCACTGGCCTAGTAGAGATGGATATGATCGATGGTTCCACTCGTGTCACAATAATACTCCGATAGTCTGTCAGTAATCCAAATTTCTCATTCGAAAAAAAATCTATAATAAGGAGGTATTCATCCAATGACACTTCAATCCACATTTGCTTATTTATGTTACTTATCAATTTATCATATAATTACTTATATAACACAAAAATGTAACACTTTTATATCCAATCTCAAGATTATGTTCCACATATTGGAACATATTTTTAGAGTTCAACAACATTCACTATTGTAACATTAAATTTTGTGCATGTAAATTAAGATGTATAGGCAATGGTGATCCGCTAATCCCTCTCTTCCATCCTTCATAACTAATATCCTCTCTCATAATCTCCCTACCCTTCTCCGGTAACTTGCAACAACTCCTCCATAATCGTAGCTGCCATAGGACCACCAACTCCGCCGCAGTTATCCACCGTAGCACCACCACTTCTGCCGTGTCAAACAACCCCAAAGTTACCTACAACCTTACCTCACAACAAACCCAAATTAGCAACAATGTTTCTTGTTCTTTTACATGCATGCAACCAACATATGAACAAAATCAAGAAACAAAACCATGGATAATCATAGTCCTTTAGACATCACTGTCATCTCCGCCAGTGGCCTTAAAAACATCTTCTTGTTCTTTAGGATGAAAGTGTACGTAGTTGTGTCATTGATAAATGGAAATTCAGTCGTCGAAAAGAAGACGCATTCATCGCGTGGCAGGAACCCTAAATGGAACCACCGGATCAAGTTTCCGGTGGATGAGTCGGCTGTTGGTACTGCCACCCTCCTGTTTGTCCTCCGGCAACACTGGATATGGGGCGATAAGGACATCGGTGAGGTGTCGATCCCAGTTAGTGATCTCCTAGAGTCAAACTCCGGTGGTTCGGAGCATGTTGTTGATTATCAGGTGCAGACCATGAGAGGAAAACCCGTTGGTACGTTTACGTTTTCGCTCCGGAGAGAAAAAGTTTCTCATGGTGGAGATGCCGCTGGAAAAACGAGTAGTTCTCATCCTCCAACGACATATATGAATAATCAGCAAGGGAATGTTCCGGCTTACCATCAGACACCGGGGTATGTAAACTACCCCGGCCCAGGCGGCCAGTATGGTACTGGGGCCGCCTGGTATCCACCAGGAGGGTACGCGTATCCTCCACAACAAATTGGTTTTAATCAACAACAACAACAACCATAACACTATGGAAAAGTTCATTTTTTTATTAATATTTTCTTTGCACAGTCATGATATTTTTTATTTTCTAAAGGCGAACACATCTTCTAAAATCCACCTAAGGCTCATTTAGTGCGACTCAAATCCGCATCACTTTGGTGGAGATAAACAGCTGCTACAACTAGACCAAAAGGTCATCGGCTGATATTTTATGTCTACGTGACCGTTCATATTTGCCTATTCGTAAGTATTTCGATCCATTTATTTGATTATGATTGTAAAAAACAATTTTGACCATTAAGTAATGCTAAAACGTTTGTATATGTTTTTTTACAACCATTTTGTGATTGATGATGAGTTAATTTGCTTCTCACCTTTCTCCTATATATGGTTCTTGATTCAGTTGCATTTTCAGTTATTTACTCTCTATGGATTATACATGTCCATATATATAAAAGAATTAGGGGCTGTTTGGTAACTTCTGAATTGTTAAGTGCTGAACCAGTAAGAAGTTTGAACAATTAAGTGCTGAACCAATAAGAGGTCTGAAACCATCAAGAGCCAGTATAATTCTTAACCGTTCAGAGGCAAATATTTGACCAATTCAGATTAGAGGTCTTAACCATTCAGATTCAGTATAATGCTTAACCATTCAAAAGCAAATGTCTGAATCATTCAGACATCTGCTCTTGAAACAAACAGTCTCAACCATTAAATAAAGAAACAGCCCCTTACATAAAATGCTTCTTCCAACATTTTAAATTATTTCATTCTTAACACATTGGCACAATAGTAAATAATTAATTAATACAATCACATACAACTTCAAACTTTAGAAGTTGAATAATCACCTTTCTCAATCTTCTCATTCTTGGTGACCTCTTCCTCTCCATGAACATGCAAGTCATCATCAATGGTAATAGCCACAGTTTTCATACCATTTGGACCCTGAAAAATGTTCTCACTCATCTTCCTATGCTCATCAACATGCTCCATTTCATTTTTTTCAACACTTTTGCTGCATTTCCATTTCTTCATGAAGTAACACAAAGTAATCACTATGGGTGCAAGAAAGAAAACACATCCAAGCGAAATAAAAACGACGAATATGACAGTCTTCATTGAATCTTTTTGATGAGAGTGGTTAATTAAACTTTGTTGGTTTGGTGTAAGAAATGAAATGAAGTGGATTGGTATTTGTAGTAGAGAAAGGTTGTGGAAATTTTGGTAGGATATAATACATATCTTTGAAGTTTCAAAAAACTTGTCTTGAAGACAATGTTAAGGTTGTAGAGTTATAGATTGTTTGTATTGTAAGACACCTCCAAACATTTGTATGTCCATTTTTGCAGCTCATTTTTCTTCAAAAAAAAAAAGTCAAGGTGTGTTAAGAAATTGTGTTGGTATAACTACGTTTTTATCTGTTATATAGGTTTTCGGACGATATCACAGTAAGCCCAAAAAAGAATAGTGAGAAGTTTTGAGGTTGTTTTAAGGTTTTTGTATGAGTTGGATCGAAACATTGAGTGTATTTCATGATTTAAAGTTTACATTATTGTTGGGATTATGGTAAATATCCCCAAGTAGATAGAAATTCGAAGACATAAGCATGGTGATACCAGTAAAATAATTATTAGGTCCGCCACTGTAACAAGGTAAAACACAAGGAAGACACATACCAATGGAAGCAAGATTTAAAAACGAGACATCTGATAAAGAACCCGAGGCAGTCTTACCACGTATTGTGGCACCGCAAAGGATTAAAACACCGTTTAATCTCTTTTATTACTAGAACAAGAGTCTTTAGAATATGTTCTTACCTAAAATAGGCTTATAATGTAATGAGGGTTTATACAAAATAATAATCCATAGTTTGAGAAAAATAACAATCCATAAGTTGATCAGAACAATATACATAATAAACATAAATAAAATACAATGAAATGAAATGAGGCTTCTAAACATGTGAAAAGTGTTTTACAATACAATCAAACTTTTGCTTGCTTAATATGAGAGTCAAGTCAAATCTTTCTTAAAACTTGAAAGTCATATCCCAACTTTCACTAGCTATAACTACAAATAATCAACCTTCAAACCTATTTTTCACATCAAACCCATCTCAAAAAACATACAAATTTAACCAAACTCATCAACTAACTATAGAGAAATCTCAACAATGACCGTCATAGTTGTCGTTTTTGTCTCGTTTGGCTGCATTTTCTTCGTGGGACTTGCTTTAGTTGCTTGGTGTTTCATCATGAACACAGCGAAATGCAGCAAGACGACTAACAAAGACGAAATGGTGCATGTTGATGAGCATTTAAAAGTGAGAAAGAATGTTGTGAAAGGCCCAAATGGCACGGAAGCTGTTTCGATTACAGTTGACGATGATTTGCATATCGATGAACAAGATGAGTGCACGAAGAACGAAAAAGTCGGAAAAAACTTGGATCAAACGCCTTCTGATGCCGTTCGCGCAGAGAGTTCAACTTCTCAAGCTTGAAATCTGAATATGACTGTAAATAAAGTTGTACAAATTTAATTTGGAATATGTAACAAAAATGCAAAACAAATATGAAAGTCACATCAAACATTATATTATATATACTACAAATATGTTATTTTGTCACATCAACCAACTTTGGCCCCTCAACTTTGGAATCAACCAACTTTAGCCCCTCAACTTTAATAATGACATGTTTAGCCCTTCAACTTGGTAATAACATGTTTAACCCCTTTACTAAAACAACTTTAGCCCCTCAACTTTGATAATAAACAACTTTAGCCCCTAAACTATATTAATGACATGTTTAGCCCCTTAACTTTAATAATGACATGTTTAGCCCCTTAACTACATCAAATAACTTTAGCCACTCAACTTTAATAAGAAACAACTTTAGCCCCTCAACTTTAAGTCTTTAATAATAAACACCTTTAGCCCCTCAACTCTAATAATGGCATGTTTAACCCCTTAACTAAAACATCAAACAACTTTACCTCTCGCGATTTGCTTATTTTTATCTACGTTTCGAACCCGCTACAAAGCGCGGGTGGTAACCCACTGGTTGTATTAAAAAAAAGTAGCAACTTTTATTGATAAGCTCGAGATCCCTGAAAATGTGGATTCCATGGATGCAAAGTCTAATTAAGTTGTGGCACAAAATAATAATATTCCATTGATTCAAGAGGATGTTGATGGGCCATTCATTCATGTGGTGGTAAGAGATATATCTAATTTGGATTTGAAATTAACAAGATTTGACCTCAAAAGAGACAAAAAGTCAACTTACAATTTCATAAGTATGAAAACAGGATTTCATTCCATGCATCAGGGACCCCGGGTAAGCACCAATGGCTACAATCAGGAACCGTTGGATTATCACTCCAGGTGCCAACGTGTGCATCACTACGGTACAATCCCATGGGGGTCACATGCATTGCTGTTACAGGAACCGTCATGTTATTCACCACTTCTCTTATAATATCTGAGAATTGACTTCTGTATTCACTGTATTCGCTCTTGCTTTGAACCAAGGGATTTTCAGTGACTTTGCAAGTGTGACCCTTTGGGCCGCTGTACACGTAAAAAGATGTTATTAGTAACATTTACAACTTGCATTCAAGAAAAGGAGTCTTTTAAGGTCAAACGTCAAGTCAAAACAATCAAGAATGTCAAAACGTACATTATAAGAGCAAGAAGTGATTCATGGTGGTTTAAATTCAACTATATGGTAACTCACCTCCAATGACTGCCCTCAAAAGTCCTAAAAAACATACGGGTCCGGTCTGTATCAATCATATTTTCGACCCATGAAGCCCACGTGTTTAACGCTGTTTTATATGCAGCCATTGTTGACATTCCAAGTTTTAGCCTTCCATTGACCTTAAAATAACAACCCCTGTCGCAAAATTATATTCAGATATATTTCAATTTCCATTATAGCATTTCACAAAAAAAAATCATGTTAACTAGAGATAGCAAAACTCAAAAGGGGTAGAACGGATGATTTATGGGTTCAGATCAAATTGGGTTGACTCAGAACAATATTTGCCTGAAATTCTCATGTATAATTGGTGTCTCTATTACGATAACAAAAAAAAATATGTTATTTGAATAGTAATTCTACTTATTTGAATAAAATGGTTAAGAAGGTTTTATGTACTACGAACATCATTATCATCATACTCAGTAAATCCCACCAATAGCAAAGCAAAGGTAGGGTCTGAGGAGGGTAATAGTAGACAGCCTTACCTCTACCCCGTAGGAATAGAGAGGCTGCTTCCAGTGAGACCCCCGGCTCGATAGTAGTTTTGCATCAAGCCTTGGACATAAGGCACATAACACTCAGCAATCGGGACAAAGACCGATTAGTGCATGTACCCTTTTGTCTTTCAGCTATCAACGCCACCACATGATGGATGATTAACCGTCCTCGGCTTTTAACGTTATTTTCACGAAATTAGTAAAATAACGTTAAAATTAGTGCACTTTCACTTTTGCCCCCCGATGGCCCACACATGTATTACCGAACGTTTAACAGTTTAACTTTCCTTCAGATTTCACATGTGAAAGTATATACATCCTTAAAACCTGTTAAAATCTGTAAATGAGGAAATGGGTCAAACGGGTCTCAAAGAGTACTTTTAATGCATCAAACCTCCTAAATCATTTTATTCAAAATCATATTATTAGTTTATTACCGATATAATATTAAAGTTTTTAAGATACTGATGCAATAGCCACTTATAAAAATACGACAATCTTGTACAAATTGTGTTTCTAGTTTATTACCAAAAAGTTACATGCTTTAACCCGCAACCCGACTCGCTTAATTATACTACCTCTAGTACTATCAATCCATTCCATTTGACGATTAGATTTATGGTTTACCATCTTGATTGGATAAAAATACGTATGGACATCGTCACTGATAATATAAAAGTATGTGACAGATAGATTTTGTTATGAAAAAACCATATCAGTTCATCAAATTTGCCATTTTAACGATAAAAAGCAACAAAAAAACAACATAAGTCAAAGATAAGAGGGTCAAATTCATCAATAATCAACAAGAAATCATGCTAAAAGACATAAGAAAACTTACATTTCAAAAAGCTTTGCGCGATTCCACCAATGACCCGTATTAAACACAAGAACATCAGAATCAATCCACTTCGAACTAACATTATCCAACTCATCGAGTTTAACCGTCGACCTAACCCTCTTCGGTGAATGTCTCGGAACCGAGCCAATTTGCACCAAAAAAACCGACCTATAAAACTCAACCGTAAAATTATACGAACTAAACCTCACACCCAAATACCTAATCTTCTTACTTATCTTATTCCCATTAACCTCGTAAACACTCGTCTTATCATCCACACCGTTCATAAGCACACAAATCATCGACTCCCATTGAGTCCTACTCAACGAATCACCGACAAACACAACCCGCTTCCCATGAAGCTTTTCCAACACAACACCAACATCAAACCTCGAAATCTCGCAATTATTCGGCTTCCATCGCCACTTAAGATACCCGTTGTCTTTTCGACCGTTTGCTAAACAATTAAAACTAGTTTCGGCAAAAGGGCATTGAGATGCATTGTATAAAGGGTACCCTTCATCAAGAACCCAAGTTCCATCATAAAGATCACAAGGTTCATTAGAATCTTTTGAACTTATGCTAATTTGTTCTTCAACAATTACATGTGGAACAGCTTTGAATAAGTTTATATACCCATAGATTATAGTTAACACAATGAATAAACAAGAACTAATCACATTTAACTTGTTGAATGACCTAAAAATGGATCTTTTTCTATATACCCATTTCAAGATTAAAGACCTAAAGGAACTCCAATATACACTATTGACCATTTGATTTTTCTAAAGATCAGATCTTTGTAATAATAATAACAGAGAATGAGCACCTGAATGAAACCCTAGAACCATTGATGTGAAACAAGCAGTGGGTCTGCAGAAAGAGTGGCCATTGATTGATGCAAGATCGGAGAGTAAAGAGTAAAGTTGAAGCGAAAATTGTTGGTTTGAATCAAGAATCTTGATGTTTTGTCAACTGGGGTATTTTAATCATTTTTAATGGTGGTTGCTTGAGATCGAGAAGATAAACTATTTAGGGGGTGTTTGGGGTAGCTTTTATTTTTTGGCTTATTTATGCAGTAGTTTGTAGCTTATTTTCAATCATTTGATAAGTTTTTTTTAGGTGTTTGAGTTAGCTTATATTATTCTACAAGTTGATAAGTGATGTGTGCAAAATGCAACATATAAATTACATGCATTAAAGTAACCCTTTTTTAGTACTAATGTTGGAAAAAGTGTGTTTTTGTCTTCCTTTTGTATTTTCAGGATTAAATGAGCTCAAATGAACAAAAGAAGCAAAAAGACAGCTAAATCTAACATAAATACAAGAAAAGGAATAAACGTGGCATGTCCGACCCCTCGACAGCATCTTCCCAAGCAAAACAAGAGAACAGAAGGCTGAACACGCCTCGTGCTCAATGAGCACGGGAGCGTGCCCAAGTGTCTGCAGAAAAGACAAAGTTGTAGAAGCTTCTATCACCCACCACGGGGGCGTGCCTAGCGGACACGGGGCCGTGGTCAACTCTAAGATTCGCAGAATCTGAGGAAATCTTGATAGTACAGATACGCTTCTGCACACGGGGTCGTGCCCAGCGGACACGGGGGCGTGGTCAACTAATGCAGACAAACTGCATTTAATGAAGGAAGAGAAGACGGGTGGACACGGGGCCGTGCCCAATGGACACGGGGCCGTGTCCGGGCTTCTGTGCAGGCTATAAATAGAGGTGCTTGGCTCGTTTGCAAACCATCCCTTGGCAAATCACCTCTTTCACACTTCACCCATCCACCACCACCATTATAACCCACATCCACCACCATCATCCATCATCCATCATCCATCATAGAGTGTGTGAGTAGTCTCGGGATCCAAGATTGATCGTAAGAGTTCTTGACAATCAAAGGTCATGTTTGCCTAAGTCTCTTACATCACTTGGTGAAGACAAGTGTCTAGTGTAATACTTTTTATTTTTAATCTTTTCGCACTTTTTATTTGGTTATGTATTAATGACTTTAATAACTAGTTTCTTATGTTGAAGGTGAGTCTTCCTTATCGTTTGTCCGTGGTGTCTTGGCATTATTTTACTGTCTATATAAAATAAAAGATTTTCACCATTCATATCTCCACGGTCTATATGGAGGTATGTTGGCTACCTGGTCGGGGGTTAAGGGAACGGTTTGGTAAGAGTTTTGCCTTCTTCAGTGTATAGATCCTGCAAGGACCTGGGTCAACTTTAGTAGGACCTCCTTCAATACCCACTGGTATTGGATGGCGGGGGGCCGAACTCCTTGACCCCCTCATATGTAAACTACTATTAAAACTTTAACCCGGCTACTTAGAACTGTATCCTTGCTGACTCAGCCTACTTAGCCGAGGGTAACGTCACCTCCAGAAGAGGGGCCTACCACAATATGTATTAATAACTTAATTAATTATCTTTCAATAATCCAACCCTTTAGGATTGTATCCTTGCTGACTCAAACTACTGGGTTGAGGGTAACGTCACCTTTAGAAGAGGGGCCTACTACAATAACTAAGATAATCTCTTAAAAAGTGCAAATGTGCGGAAATAATCAAAGGTTACACTAAACACGAGTCGGATCCAAGTGATTCATCTTGTCTATCTGTTTTATTTTATTTTATTTTTTCAGCATTTTAATTAGTTTTATTTTTCTAGTTTAAAACCTTTTTTTTCTAAACTTTTGATTTGATTATACGTTGAGGATAAACCGGTATTAAAAGCTCTTGTGTCCTTGGACGACCTCGGTATCTTACCAACACTATACTACGCTCACGATGGGTGCACTTGCCTATATGTGTGTTTAGTGTTAGTAAATATCGTGTTTTATAAATTTAAAACTTGGCTAAAAACTGTTAAAGGGCTTAAAATATACATTAAAAACTATACGACACTTCACACGCATCAAGTTTTTGGCGCCGTTGCCGGGAACACAAGGATTTTAAGAAAGCTTAAAATCGACGGCCTAATTAATTTTTCAAAACTTTTTTTTAAGCGCGCACTTACTTTTCTGCATTTTAGTTAGAATTTGCATTTACAATAGCCTGAACACGGGGCCGTGCTAATTAAACACGCCCCGTGCTCAACGAAATCAGTAATTTTAATTAAAACGCCCAGATACAGAATCTGAACACGGGGCCGTGCTTACTGAACACGGGGCCGTGTCCAGCCTCTGTTTCCGTTTTTATTTTTGTTTTCTGGTCTCGAGACTTTGTTGTGGTCTGCTGAGTGATTCTCATGGATCAATACTCAGGAGGTTACAACTACACCTATGAGGAGGATGATTATAAGGAAGACTATTGCACTAATTGTGGTGACCCGCACTCGGTTCAATATGGTGACTTATTTCAACCATCCACTTCATACACCTACTATGAGGAGCCCAGGTACGAGCCATCAACTTCATACACATCCTATGAAAACCCAAGGTATGAACCTCCTCCCTCATACTCATATTTTGAAGAACCAATGTATGAGCCTTCATACTCATACTTTGAGGAACCAAGATATGAGCCACCACCTTCATATGCTTATTATGAGGAACCATGGCGTGAACAACCCACCTCATATGAGTATTATGAAGAACAAAATTACGACCCTTATCCATCATATACTTACAATGAAGGACAATGGTGTGAACCATCTACTTCCTTTGAGTATTATGAGTAACAAAGGATCGAACAACCGGATTCAAGCTTTGAGAATCCCGATCCTTACTCTATCACCGACATAGCCGATAGGATAATAGAAAAAATTAAAACTATCGAACGTTGCATATTAGAATCTCGCGCAAGGGAAGAGGAGTCCCGCGCAAGAGAAGAATTAAATAAAAAAAAGATAGTTGAAAATGTAAAAATGGAAGAACAAATTAGTGAAAAGCCGACACATGAGTTAAACAACGAAAAAGGTGAGTCCGATAACGTTAAAATTCAAGAAGAGTCTAATTTTGAAGAAATTAATCTCTTGTCACCTTCTTTCGAAAATCATTGTTTAGTTCTCACTCATGCTAAGTTTTTAAAAGAGTTAAACACTAACACTAAAATTGACGAAACGGTAAGCGTTAAGTTAACTAATGATCAAACTTCGTTAATAAAAGAAGATCCATTTGAAATTAACATTACACCGGTTCCATGTTTTTTTCAAAATTCATTTATTAGTAATATCACAATTGATAAAGATCTTTGTGTTAACATAATGCCAAACTACATTTTTGAAAAATTAAGTATTGGTGATTTTTCTCCACTTCAAATACCCATTTTTCTATCCAATCGGAAAGTAATAAAATCAATCGGTGTAGTTGGGGATGTTGCAACACCTCGTGTTTCGAAAGTCAAAGTCAAGATTGAAGTCAAAGGAAGAAAAGATTGTTAATTGCGATCTGTCTCTCCTTGCTCAATTCCTGTTTTGACTTCTTTGACTTGTAGTTAGTCTATTTTATTATCGCTTTAGTTGTATTATGTGGAGTATCTATTAATAATCGCTATTTATCGCATGTTTAATCGCTTTATCGCTATCGCAATCGCACTCGCAACTCGAATTACACATTTTGGTTACTGTTATACGTGTGTGTGTGCCTTATGTGTTACTTGTGCATGTTTATTTATGTTATGTGTGGTAATCAATCGAAATGCAATCGAACTCAATCGCAATTGAATCGCAAACGCTAAACGAATACAGAATAAGGACGATTGTATGTTGATATAGTAGTTGGGATTAAAAGTAATTTGACTAGGAAACTCTAACGCATCGCAACGCTCGCAATCGCAATCGAAACGGCAAAACTCGTCGCACCAAACACTTGAACAAGTGGCCAATCGACCAGGTGGCCAGCCGATCGACCAGCTGTTCGATCGAGTTGCCGCTCGATCGGCCAGCCAATCGATCAGGCTACCAACCGATCGACCAGCCCTCTCCTCCCCTTTCCTTTTTGGGAAACCCTATAAACACCCCCTGTCACCATCATACTTTCCACTTTTGGCAACTCTCCTCCGACCAGCTCATCTTCCCCACTTTTCTTCAGATTTCTCGCGATTCCGGTAAGATCTTGTCCTAAATCTTGTACTTCCTTAATCTACACGCACTCCTACACCTTTCTATCTTTTGAATCTTAACTTTTAACCGTGAAATCATCAAGATTCAAGGTGTTCTACGATGACGTCATCATGTATTCTTGAGAACTTTATGTTTTGGCCTCAATCCACCAAGAATAACTTAGATCTAACCTATTTCCACATAAATAAACAAAGATCTTTCATAGATCTAAACATATTCACAATGAAAAGGATTGAAAGACGGTTTTTCCAACTTTCTTTCAACTCTTTTACACTCAATGCATTCAAACCCGATAGAATCGGAGCTTGTGCCGACTTACTACTCATTCTGGTGGTTGTGTTGGTTCAAGATCCGGATTCTATCCACGAGACTACCGATTTTGGGTTAAACATGGAACACCGTCTCGAACAGTTAACTGGTCGGATTTGGGTGATTCCTGTCCGATCAGGGGTACCAAGTATTGACAAGGTTTCTGTTGCTTAATACGTTATCAAAACGTCTCGATAAAACGAAAAACAATCAAAACAACCAAGTGTAAGACGAACAGGTCGACCAGGACGGAGTGTCGTCCGATCGGACTGCTGTCCGATCGAACAGCCATCCGAACGACCGGTCACCCGATCGACTTGCACCTTGGCACAACGATTAATTTTCAAATCAACCCTTAAGAGTTTTGGAAACACCGAACGGATTGCCGTCCGATCGAGTTACCACTCGATCGACCGACCATCCGACTATGTGATGTTTCGAAACTTCAACACTTAAACAATTTTCAACATGTTCAATGCACAAGGAATGCCACCCGATCGAACAACTGTCCGATCGAGTGACAACCTGCTGAGAACTTGTTCTCGTTGAAGTGCCCAACCTATCGGACTGTCGCCCGATCGAACGGTCGTTCGATCGATCGACCTGAAAGGTAGAGATACTTCAATGTTTTCAAAATGCTACAACGAAAACTTCAAAAGTCAAGCCATCATACACAAACACATCCTTCCCAAAGGAAGTAACAATCCACTCGAACGGTCATCCGACCGGACGACCGTTCGAACGGACTGTCACTCGAACGGTCATCCGACCGGACTACCATCTGATCTAACTGATGTCCTACCCACTTGCACTCTGTATCGTTTTACGCGTCGCTTATCGTTATACTATTAATCTGTTCAGGCTAACCCTACTCTCTAGCGCTCCCTTCAATCCATCAATCATTGTGAGTATACTCGATCCCTTTTTGCTTTACGCACTTTTGGGTGTTACATACGTTACTTATACAAAATCACATCGAACACACTACGTAATACTTTAAACGCTAACCATTATCGCATGTATACGTGACTTAATGAATGCTTGTTTTTTATGTTTTCACATGGAATGCTGTCTACCTGCCTTAGCAACGATAGTACTATAGTTTGGACTCAGCACCTGTTCACTCAGGGGTTGTTAAGGACAATTAGTTACATGGCTCACAGTGGTGAGTGTGTATCGCGCACTGCCTTGGGCAGTCAACCCGCAGTCATTGGTATCGATAGGTTCATGTCGATAACTAACATGCCTCATTTTACACTGCGTACGTGCTGGTTATGCGTAACGATTTCGAACTCTAAATGCTATTAGTAAACTTGTACGCTCACCTTTACACTATGTGTATTGACTTTTACTTTAACGTATGTGGCAGGTGCTTAGGATGCTTATTTGCTTACTTTGCTGTGAAATCGAGGCTAGGAAAGACCTAGGTCAACAATAAACAATTGTTTGTAATGAAAATCTGAGTTGTCGGAACAGAACAATTTGACTAGATCTTTTCTGTAACAATTGTATTATCATTTATGACATGGTACGGGACGTGTTGCTTTAAATATTTGGTAAATATAGTTGTTATGGAAACTTCTGGACAATCTGTTTCGCTCAGTGCCACGCCCCGATGTTTCTGCCATCGGTTGAGGTGTGACAGATTGGTATCAGAGCCATAACTATAGGGAATTAGGAAAGACTCGACCTAGTCCGGGTCGATGTCTTAGAGACCTAGTCTATAGTTAGGAACCAACATACCGACTCTTGCATGCCCCGTAAGGAGTATGTATGAGCTTACCTGCTATTTTTCGCTATTCTCGCCTACGCTACACTATCACTGCACTCGAATTTTCAAATATAGATGAGCGATTAAGTCAAGATTAGGTGTAAAAACCGCAACTCTCGACTAAATTGCTTGTTCAACCCACATTTTTATCTATAAACACGAGAAATTGCATTGGAATAGGAGTGAAATCCATACTTTGACGCATAATTCTCTTTTATTTTATCAAAATAGGAACGAAGTTGTTAAGCCAGGAATGAAACCCTAACCTTGATGACTTGTTCCGACCTTTACATGGTTTTACAAAACTCTCACCAAAGTCTCGACGGGCTCCAACGACTTGAAGTTACGGTATGACTAAAGGAATGTGTGCCGAACGCCCAAGAATCGAGGCAAAAGCACTGTCCTGAAGGTCAAAGCATGTACAACAAGTCCTTGAGAATAGTTGAATCACTTTGGATAGTCAATGTCTAATATTCACAGACGATCTATTTCTCGATTTTTATGTGTTTTGATTCTGAGCCCGCAACTGCTGACTCTGATGATTCGTCGATTTTATGTGTTTGTATATGTATTTACCTGCTTATGTGTTTTAATTTTTGGAAACTTATTCGATTTTCGCTTTCACTTTGATCGACACGCACGACGCATTGCATATCTACCTCAAAACGCTAACAAATCGCTACTAAGAGGAACGACCTTACGCCCTAATGTTTGCTAAGTTAATTGATTATGTTATACTACTCGCTATGTTACTTGCGATCGCTACTCTCAAACGCGCGCAAGCTTTGAATGATAGGTTTCTGTATTCTGACTGCTTCCATGTGCTTCTAGTGAATTACGTGCTTATATGCTTATGTGTTTCTGTGCCCTACGTGCTTATGTGCTTCTGTGAATCTGTGGTTATGTGCATATATGATTACGTGACTGTGTTCCTGAGCTTTAGTAGTATTAGACGTGTGAGGTGAGATTCGATTATGACGTGTCTGAGACCTATGACGATGTCTGTTGCAGACAATGTCGACTGGACCATCATCTAGACCCCATTACCCACGACTTTCTCGTCAGGAACAGAGGGACAAACGCCTTGCTGCCATACTCGCTAAACAAGTGGCAAAGGTTGTGCCTCAGATCGTGAGTGAAATTTATGAGAATGTTAGCAAATCATCTGAGGAGTCCAGAACCGAAGCTTCTAAAGTTGCTCCCAAGACTGCCTTCAGCTTCAAGCAGTTTAAGGCTTGCGGTCCAAAGGAATTCACTGGTGAAGATGGCCCTACGGCTATGTTCCAATGGTTCGATTCCATCGAAGTCACTCTGCGCCAGAGTGGATGTCAGGAAAATCTCCGCACTCTAAACGCTACCGGCATCTTCCAGTCCCGCGCATTAGACTGCTGGACGGTCGAGAGAAACAAACGCGAAAATGATGTGGCCTATGAGCTGAAGGCCATCATGATAGATGAATTATGCCCTCCCCATGAACGCCAAAGGCTGGAGGACGAATTCTGGCACATTAAGCAGAGAGAAGGTGACAACGCTGCCCTGACTGCTCGCTTTAAGCAGCTCAGCATCATCTGTCCCGATCAAGTGAAGACGCCCGATATGACGATCAAGAAGTACATTCGAGCTCTACCCGACTGTGTTGCAGATTTTGTGCATGCCGCAAAGCTAGCAACGATCGAAGAAACATACTTGCTTGCCGCTGAAATCAACGACAAGCGTGTAAAAGCTGGTTTTGGGGATAAAACTTCAAAGAACCTGCATCAAGTCACCGCCGCACCAGCCGCCGAAACCGCCGCCGCTCAATCGTCAAAGTCTTCACGCCGCAAGAAGAAGAACAACAACAGCAGCTCCAGCAACAAGAACTGTGTTGTCACCACCACTGCTGCTCCACTTCAAGCCGTACCGGCTCAGCAGCAGTCTCAGCACCGATCAGCTCCAACAATCTATGCACCGCCTGCAAAGCGCGCATACACAGGCCCCCACCCTGCCTGCCCAACGTGCACTTATCATCACCCGGTGGGTCTCGCCTGTCGTTTCTGCGCTCACTTCAATATGTACGGCCACTTCACTGCTAACTTCCGTACAGGTCCCCGTCAAGCACCAGCTCAAGCCACTGCTCATCAAGCTCTGCTCCCAGCCCCACAAGGCCAACAAGCGGCTCAGGCACCCGCGGTCAACGCCCGAGTCTGCTTCGCATGTGGTGAACCCAACCACTTTGCGAACATGTGCCCGAACAGGGTTGTGAAGCAAGAGCCCCAGCAGCAGCAGCCTCAACAACAGCAACAGCCTCAGCAGCAGCAACAAGCCGCACGTGCCAGAACTTTCAACATCAATGTGCGCCAAGCCCAGGCTGACAACAACATGGTCAATGGTACGTTCCTTGTGAATGGTATTTATGCTTCGTGTTTGTTTGATACTGGAGCCGATAACTGCTTTGTGTTGTTTGAATTCGAGAAGCTTCTTAGTCGTAAGCGCTCCCATCTCCCCTCGACGTTCGATGTTGAAGTCGCCACCGGAAGAACTGTCGCCGTTAATTCTGTTCTTCGTGATTGTACTGTTGATCTCAACAATCACATATTCCCAATCAACCTTATTCCAATGCAACTTGGAAGTTTTGACGTCATAATAGGCATGGACTTTCTTCGTGAAAACCATGTTGAAGTGGTGTGCTTCGATAAGATGATTCGATTCTCGCTCGCGAATGGTGATTTATTGTGTGTTTATGGCTAAACTGCTTCGAAAGGTCTCAAGCTCATGTCGTGTGTCCAAGCTAGCAAGTATCTCCGTAAGGAATACAGGGCTTTCTTGGCCAACATTGTAGTAGCGGAGAAGGAAAAGAAAGGAAAGACAGAAGTGAAAGATTTCCCAGTGGTCCGAGAATTTCCTAACGTTTTTCCTGAGGATCTTCCCGGCCTTCCGCCAAGTCGTGATATCGACTTTCGTATCGACCTCATTCCTGGAGCCAATCCTGTTGCCAAAGCTCCTTACCGACTCACACCGTCCGAAATGCGTGAACTCTCGAGTCAGCTTCAGGAATTACTTGAGAAAGGCTTCATTCGCTCGAGCACCTCTCCTTGGGGCGCGCCAGTCCTTTTCGTGAAAAAAAAGGATGGGTCGTTCCAGATGTGCATCGACTATCGGGAACTGAATAAGTTGACTATCAAGAACCGCTATCCCCTGCCTCGCATTGATGATTTATTTGATCAGCTACAAGGTGCTACGTGTTTTTCCAAGATCGATCTACGCTCAGTCTATCACTAGCTTCGCATCCAAGAGGAGGATATACCCAAAACCGCCTTTCGCATTCGTTAGGGCCACTATGAGTTCATTGTTATGCCTTTTGGTTTAACCAACGCACCCGCGGTTTTCATGGATCTGATGAATCACGTGTGTAAACCTTATCTTGACCGTTTCGTCATCGTGTTCATCGACGATGTCTTGATCTATTCCAAGTCGATAGCCGAACACGCGCAACATCTACGTTTGGTTCTCGAGCTACTCCAGGGGAATCGACTCTATGCCAAGTTCTCCAAGTGTGAATTTTGGCTGGAGGAGGTTCAATTTATGGGTCACATTATAAATATTCAAGGTATTCACGTCGATCCCGCGAAGATTGAAGTCGTTAAGAGTTGGATTACACCCAAGAACCCTTCAGAAGTCCGTTCTTTTCTCGGACTAGCGGGCTATTATCGACGATTTATCGAAGGATTCTCAAAGATCGCTGTGCCGCTTACCGCTCTTACGCATAAAGACAAGCCTTTTTTTTTGGGAACTGAACAAGAGTCTGCCTTCCAAACCCTCAAGTGCATGCTTTGCAATGCTCCTGTTCTCACATTGCCCGACGGAAACGACGACTTTATTGTCTATTGTGATGCCTCGAACCTTGGTCTTGGCTGCGTTCTCATGCAACGGGACAAGGTCATTGCCTACGCATCTCGTCAGCTCAAAATCCACGAAAAGAACTATACAACCCATGATCTCGAGCTAGGCGCAGTTGTTTTTGCATTAAAGATTTGGCGACACTACCTGTATGGTACAAAGTGTACGATCTTCACCGATCATAGGAGCATACAACATATCTTTGACCAAAAGGAACTTAATATGCGTCAACGCCGATGGGTAAAACTTCTCAACGATTATGACTGTGAGATTCGTTATCACCCAGGCAAAGCAAATGTCGTTGCCGACGCTCTCAGCAGACGGAGTTATTTGCTTAGCATTCGTGATACCCGAGCCCAATTCAATCTCGAAACCCTCATCCGCCAAACCCAGCATGCTTGTTTTAACGAGCGCACTCTGGATAAGGAAAGAATCTACCACGACGGAGCCCAGCTTGTGAATAAGTCGAATGGGATATTCCACTTCCTGGACCAAATTTGGATTCCTAAACGGACCAATTTATGACAGACTCTGATGGACGAAGCCCACAAATCCCGATATTTCATTCATCCTGGTGCCGATAAAATGTACCAGGACCTTCACTACAAGTACTGGTGGCCATGCATGAAAAGGGATATCGCTTTCTACGTTGGAAAGTGCCTGACTTGCTCGAAGGTCAAGGCTGAACACCAAAGGCCCTATGGCTTACTCGAACAACCCCCGATCCCTATGTGGAAGTGGGAGAGTATAGCTATGGATTTCATAGCAAAGCTCCCGCGCACGCCATCAGGTCACGACAGCATCTGGGTTGTTGTTGACCGTTTAACCAAATCAGCTCACTTCTTGCCAATACGGGAAGACTACAAGGTAGAACGATTAGCCCAAATCTACACCAATGAGATCGTTTGTCGACATGGGACGCCTCGTGACATCATCTCTGACCGTGATGCTCGGTTTACCTCGCGACTGTGGGAAACGTTTCAAGTGGCTCTCGGTACTACGCTTAACCTAAGTACCGCATTCCACCCTCAAACCGACTGTTAGACTGAAAGAACGATCCGTACTCTTAAAGACATGCTCCGTTCGTGTGTCATAGATTTCGGTGGTAATTGGGATGCATACCTACCGCTAGTCGAATTCTCATACAATAACAGTTATCATACCAGCATTTAAATGACACCATTCGAGGCTTTATACGGAAGAAAATGTCGATTGCCTATTGTGTGGCACGAGATCGGTCACTCGCAATTAACCTGTCCTGAGCTATTGCAAGAAACGACCGAAAAAGTCCTCCAAATAAGAGACAACTTGCTGAAAGCTCGGAGTCGTCAGAAACGTTACGCCGATAGACGACGCAAGCCCCTTGAATTTGACGTTGGCGATTACGTACTGCTAAAGGTATCACCTTGGAAGGGTGTGGTCAGATTCGGCAAGAAAGGGAAATTAGCGCCTCGATATGTTGGACCTTTTAAGATTCTGGAAAGGATCGGAAAAGTCGCCTACAGACTCGAACTACCGGAGGAACTTAGTAATGTCCACCCGACTTTCCATGTGCCAAACGTTCGAAAGTGCCTGGCTGAGCATGATTTGATTGTACCTCTCGATGACCTCCAAGTAAACGAAACACTACACTTCGTGGAAAAGCCTGTCGAAATCATGGACCGCCAAACCAAACAGCTCCGACGCTCGTGCATTCCTATCGTGAAAGTCCGATGGGAAGGCAAACGAGGCGCAGAGTTCACTTGGGAACTCGAAAGCGACATGAAGGAGAAGTACCCACAGTTGTTTGTTACGGCTTCGGCCTAATTTCGGGAGGAAATTCCCTCAACTAAGGGAGGCTGTAACACCCCGTGTTTCGAAAGTCAAAGTCAAAGTCAAGATTGAAGTCAAAGGAAGAAAAGATTGCTAATTGCGATCAGTCTCTCCTTGCTCAATTCCTGTTTTGACTTCTTTGACTTTTAGCTAGTCTATTTTATTATCGCTTTAGTTGTATTATGTGGAGTATCTATTAATAATCGCATAGTAATCGCTATTTATCGCATGTTTAATCGCTTTATCGCTATCGCAATCGCACTCGCAACTCGAATTATGCATTTTGGTTATTGTTATACGTGTGTGTGCCTTATGTGTTACTTGTGCATGTTTATTTATGTTATGTGTGGTAATCAATCGAAACGCAATCGAACTCAATCGCAGTCGAATCGCAAACGCTAAACGAATACGAAATAAGGATGATTGTATGTTGATATAGTAGTTGGGATTAAAAGTAATTTGACTAGGAAACTCTAACGCATCGCAACTCTCGCAATCGCAATCGAAACGGCAAAACTCGTCGCACCAAACACTTGAACAAGTGGCCAATCGACCAGGTGGCCAGCCGATCGACCAGCTGTTCGATCGAGCTACCGATCGATCGGCCAGCCAATCGATCAGGCTGCCAACCGATCGACCAGCCCTCTCCTCCCCTTTCCTTTTTGGGAAACCCTATAAATACCTCCTGTCACCATCATACTTTCCACTTTTGGCAACTCTCCTCCGACCAGCTCTTCTTCCCCACTTTTCTTTAGATTTCTCGCGATTCCGGTAAGATCTCGTCCTAAATCTTGTACTTCCTTAATCTACACGCACTCCTACACCTTTCTATCTTTTGAATCTTAACTTTTAACCGTGAAATCATCAAGATTCAAGGTGTTCTAGGATGACGTCATCATGTGTTCTTGAGAACTTTATGTTTTGGCATCAATCCACCAAGAACAACTTTGATCTAACCGATTTCCACATAAATAAACAAAGATCTTTCATAGATCTAAACATATTCACAATGAAACGGATTGAAAGATGGTTTTTTCAACTTTCTTTCAACTCTTTTACACTCAATGCATTCAAACCCGATAGAACAAAGCTTGTGCCGACTTACTACTCATTCTGGTGGTTGTGTTGGTTCAAGATCTGGATTCTATCCACGAGACTACCGATTTCGGGTTAAACATGGAACACCATCTCGAACAGTTAACTGGTCGGATTTGGGTGATTCTTGTCCGATCAGGGGTACCAAGTACTGACAAGGTTTCTGTTGCTTAATACGTTATCAAAACGTCTCGATAAAATGACAAACAATCAAAACAACCAAGTGTAAGACGAACAGGTCGACCAGGACGGAGTGTCGTCCGATCGGACTGCTGTCCGATTGAACAGCCATCCGAACGACCGGTCACCCGATCGACTTGCACCTTGGCCCCATGATTAATTTTCAAATCAACCCTCAAGAGTTTTGGGAACACCGAACGGATTGCCGTCTGATCGAGTTACCACTCGATCAACCGACCATCCGACTATGTGATGTTTCGAAACTTCAACACTTAAACAATTTTCAACATGTTCAATGCACAAGGGATGCCACCCGATCGAACAACCGTCCGATCGAGTGACAACCTACTGAGAACTTGTTCTAGCTGAAGTGCCCAACCTATCGGAATGTCGCCCGATCGAACGGTCGTTCGACCGACCGACCTGAAAGGTAGAGATACTTCAATGTTTTAAAATGCTACAACGAAAACTTCAAAAGTCAAGCCATCATACACAAACACATCCTTCCCAAAGGAAGTAACAATCCCCACGAACGGTCATCCGACCGGACGACCGTGCGAACGGACTGTCACTCGAACGACCGGCTGTCTGATCGGACTACCATCCGATCGAAATGTTGTCCTACCCACTTGCACTCTGTATCGTTTTACGCATCGCTTATCGTTATACTATCAATCTGTTCAGGCTAACCCTACTCTCTAGCGCTCCCTTCAATCCATCAATCATTGTGAGTATACTCGATCCCTTTTTGCTTTACGCACTTTTGGGTGTTACATACGTTACTTATACAAAATCACATCAAACACACTACGCAATACTTTAAACGCTAACCATTATCGCATGTATACGTGACTTAATGAATGCTTGTTTGTTATGTTTACACATGGAATGTTGTCTACCTGCCTTAGCAACGATAGTACTATAGTTTGGACTCAGCACTTGTTCACTCAGGGGTTGTTAAGGACAATTAGTTACATGGCTCACAGTGGTGAGTGTGTATAGCGCACTACCTTGGGCAGTTAACCCGCAGTCATTGGTATCGATAGGTTCATGTCGATAACTAACATGCCTCATTTTACACTGCGTACGTGCTGGTTATGCGTAACGATTTCGAACTCTAAATGCTATTAGTAAACTTGTATGCTCACATTTACACTATGTGTATTGACTTTTACTTTAACGTATGTGGCAGGTGCTTAGGATGCTTATTTGCTTACTTTGCTGTGAAATCGAGGCTAGGAAAGACCTAGGTCAACAATAAACAATTGTCTGTAATGAAAATCTGAGTTGTCGGAACAAAACAATTTGACTAGATTTTTTCTGTAATAATTGTATTATCATTCATGACATGGTACGGGACGTGTTGCTTTAAATATTTGGTAAATATAGTTGTTATGGAAACTTCTGGACAATCTGTTTCGCTCAGTGCTACACCCCGATGTTTCCGCCATCGGTTGGGGTGTGACAGATGTCTTGGTTCAAACAAATCAAATGGTAATCCCAACCGACTTTGTCATCCTTGATGACGCTCCTCTAGTGTTGGGACAACCTTTTGTAAAAACCCACGAAGCTTTGAAAAAACGGAAGCGCAACAATCTATCTATTCAATTAGGGGCATTTAAAAAGAGTGTCGATCTTGAGCGTTCAATGAAATATCCATTCGGCAATAATGACCCCCTAATGGAAGATGAAGATGAACCACCCGATACAAGAGAAGAAACTGACCACTTTGTTGAAGAAGAGGTCGCCATAGAACAAACTTTTAAAGTTCTTGATCAAAATGAGCAACCAAATAAGGAGTCTCCTAAAGACCCACCTCTTGAGCTCAAAGACTTCCAAAATGTTTGGAATATGCTTTTCTAGATAAAGATGGTAAATTACCTATAATTATTTCGTCAAAATTAAGTAGGGTAGAAAAAGAAAAATTAATTACACTTTTGAAAAAACACAAAAATGCGATCGCTTGGAAGCTTGTAGATATTAAAGGCATAAGTCCTTCCATGTACACGCACAAAATTTTAATGAACGATGACTACAAATCAGTAATACAACCACAACGTAGAGTAAATCCAAAAGTCCAAGAAGTGGTTAAAAACAAAGTCATCAAATTACTTGACGCCGGACTTATTTATCCTATCTCCGATAGTCTTTGGGTCAGTCCCGTCCAAGTAGTTCCAAAGAAAGGAGCTATGACGGTAATAACTAACAAAAAGAATGAATTAATACCAACGAGAACCGTCACAGGATGGAGGGTATGTATAGATTATAGGCGATTAAATGAAGCAACAAGGAAAGATCACTTTCCCTTACCCTTCATTGATCAAATGTTAGAAAGATTATCCGGTCATAAATTTTATTGCTTCTTGGATGGTTTTTCAGGTTACTTTCAAATCCCGATAGCACCCGAAGACCAAGAAAAGACAACATTCACATGTCCCTATGGAACTTTTGCTTATCGAAGCATGCCATTTGGTCTATGTAATGCCCCCGCAACCTTCCAACGTTGCATGGTGGCCATCTTCCATGACATGATAGAAAAGATAATGGAAGTCTTCATGGATGACTTTTCTATCTTTGGAGATTCATAACACCAATGCCTCGATAACCTTGAATGAATGCTATCCCGATGTGAGGAAACCAACCTCTCCCTTAATTGGGAAAAATGTCATTTCATGGTAACGGAGGGAATAGTACTCGGTCATAAAATCTCAAGCGAAGGAATGGAGGTTGATCCAGCCAAAATAGACACTATTTCTCGATTACCACCCCCATCCTCCGTTAGAGCTATCAGAAGTTTCTTAGGACATGCCGAATTCTATAGGCGATTTATCAAAGACTTTTCTAAAATTTCAAGGCCTCTAACAAAATTACTTGAAAAAGATGCCCCTTTCATCTTTGACAAGGATTGCAAGCAAGCATTTCTAGAGCTCAAGGAAATGCTAGTCAATGCACCTATCATGATAGCGCCTGATTGGAAATTACCTTTCGAAATCATGTGTGATGCAAGTGACTTTGCAGTTGGAGCAGTCTTGGGACAAAGAAAAGAAAAGCATTTTCACCCAATTTATTATGCTAGTAAAACACTTAACGATGCACAAGAAAATTACATAACAACAGAAAAAGAGTTACTAGCTGTGGTATTTGCTTTTGATAAATTTCGTTCTTATCTTGTTCTTTCTAAAACAATAGTCTATACAGATCATGCAGCCATTCGATATCTCTTCAAGAAACAGGATGCTAAACCGCGTTTGATTCGGTGGATTCTACTGCTCCAAGAATTTGATATTGAAATCAAAGACAAAAGAGGAGCAGAAAACACCGCAGCAGATCATCTTTCGTGCCTAGAAGACCCAGCTTTGGAGGCAACCAGGGATGAACAAATCAATGAAAAGTTTCCAACGGAGTCCTTGGAAATGGTGGAATACAGAGAAGAACCATGGTACGCCGACTATGCTAACTACTTAGCTTGCGGCATAGTCGCCAAAGGATTGCCACATCATCAAAGAAAAAAATTCTTTGCCGATGTGAAGCATTATTTTTTGGAAGATCCTTATCTTTTCAAAATGTGTGCCGATCAGCTCATCCGACGATGCGTACATGGTAATGAAGCAAGAAGAATTCTCTGCCATTGTCATAAAGGTCCATACAGAGGACATCATGGTGCCGCTAGTACCACACGAAAGGTATTTGATTCAGGATTTTATTGGCCAACCATTTACAAAGACGCCCAAAGTCTTGTCAAGACATGTGATGCTTGCCAAAGAACAGGTAATATTTCTTCCAAAATCGAAATGCCACAAAATGGCATTCTTGTTTGTGAAATTTTTGATGTGTGGGGACTCGACTTTATGGGACCTTTCCCACCGTCAAAAGGAAACAAATATATACTTGTGGCGGTAGATTACTTGTCTAAATGGGCCGAGGCCGAGGCACTTCCAACCAACGATGGAAGAGTCGTGGTAAGATTTCTGAAAAGATTATTCTCTCGTTTTGGAACGCCAAAAGCTTTAATTAGTGATAGAGGTACCCATTTTTGCAACCATCAACTTGAAAAAATCTTAACAAGGTATGGGGTCTATCATCGGGTCTCAACGGCATATCACCCTCAAACAAACGGACAAGCCGAAGTGACTAATAGAGGTTTAAAATGAATACTCGAAAAAACCGTAGGGTTAAATAAAAAAGAATGGGCCGATAAATTAGATGATGCTTTATGGGCTTTTCGAACTGCTTATAAAACAACAATAGGTACAACCCCATATAAGCTCGTCTATGGAAAAAGCTGTCATTTGGTAGTAGAAATAGCTCACAAGGCCTACTGGGCAATTAAAAATGTAAACTTAGATTTAGAATTTGCCGGTAAAAACCGATTTTGTCAATTAAATGAATTAGACGAACTTAGGAATTATGCATACTCGAACTCCGAAATTCATAAGGAAAGAATGAAAATTTTGCATGATAAACACATTAAACCTAATGAATTTCGAGTAGGAGATCGAGTTCTATTGCTTAATTCACGACTTCAGCTATTTCCTGGTAAATTAAAGTCTAGATGGTCAGGACCTTTTTCCATCACCCATATTTTCCCACACGGTGAAGTAGAAATTAAATCTCGAAATGGAAATCCATTCAAAGTCAATGGCCAACGGCTGAAGCTCTATCAAGGATTCATTGAGGATGAGGAAGAAGAAATCTCGTTTCAAACGATCGAAGAATGAAAGCATCAACATCATACCTGGTAAGTTTCAAGCAAGCAGGGTGACATCTAAATCGATAAGTCTTCTAACCAAGTTTTCAGGAAACAGGGCACTCACACGAGCACTTAAAAAAAATCAAAACTTGCCCGAACACGGGGCCGTGTCCGCGCAACTGTCTGGATAAAACCCGTTTTCCAAACAGTTTCTTCATTTCCACACGCCCCGTTTCGCCGAAAACTCTCTGGTTCAGGCGATTTTTCTGCAAGATTACAACGTTTCCTCTACTTCTAACAACATCAAGGTATGATTCTATCATCTTTAGTAGTTAGATTAAACATTTTCATGTAGTTAAAACACCAAAAATTTGGGGGAAATCTAGGGTTCTTGAACTTCATCCGTATCGAACCTCAAATTTTTTTGTTAGATCTGTTAGCATTAGTATAGATACGTGTTATAGGAAGTAAATCAACTTATATTGTTCGTAGATTTTCCCGATTTCTCAAAAAAAAACCCCAAACCCTTGTTTTTGAACCGAAAAAGATAAAATTGAAGGGGTAAACGGTTTGTTTTGGGAAAACGGCATTTGGGGTTTCATTTTCGGGGGAAACCGCCCCTACTGGACCAAAAATTTTCAAGTTTTTGGGGACCGGGTCGAAAAATGAGATTTTTTGGAAACAGACGTCTGGACACGGGGTCGTGCTCGCTGAGCACGGGGGCGTGTCCAGCCAAACTCAGGCCAACATGGGCGTGTCCGCTAAACACGGGGCCGTGTTCAGCCGACTGTTTTCAGTTTTCTCTGAAAATTTCACTGTTTCGTGCTCATTGTTTGGTGTTTCTTTTCAGATGTCCAAGAAATTCACGTAGTTCAATGCAAATGAGTTGGATGCTAAGGCAAGATACGACGTGCTTCGAACCAGGCTAGAAGAATACCCACGAACAGTATGCATGGATCTTCTAGGAGCAGTGAACCAGCTTGATCGATTCAACAACCTAGTCACCGGCCCACTAAGAGCAGCCCTGTGCACTCGACTTCGTTCAGTCCATGAATATAACCTTGAATTCTACAGCACATTTGCTTTCAAAACAACAGCCGATCCATTCGATAATGATGGTGTAGAATTCTGGTGTGGAGGAACTAAGTACTCCATCTCGATAGCACAGTTTGGGTCGATAGTTGGGTTGTATGCGGAGGAACATGCGGGGGATGAAGAAAACACCGGCGGTCTCCACGAGATCAAGGAGAGTGACCGCCAAGTTGCGTGGGCACAAATAGGAGAAGGCATCTACAATCCCAGCATCACTAAGAGTACTAAGTTGAGGGACCCTCTTTACCGCTACATTCACAGGGTTCTCACTTACTCTCTTAGTCAGAGGCACGATAGCAGCGGTGTTGTAGGTTTAAGGGATCTACTAGTCCTTCACTGCATTCATACCCGCACCAACCTTGATGTTCCATACCTCCTGCTCCGAAACATGCATTGGAACCAGCTTGCTACTCCCCCGACTCCTATCTTCTTTGGGGGATGGATCTACCGTCTCTTCAAGCATTTCGTGAACATGCCCAGGTCTTTCAAAAAGAGCCCATGGTCGGGAAGAGTGGACATGGTCATTTGCCGCTCCATGAACCTGATTTATGAAGCAGAAGACGGGACGGTCAGCTTCAAAAGAGTCCAGGGGCATGCATGGAACCCGCAAGAGGAACTCGTCTTACATGCTCCACACTTCCAGCCTCCTCATCAGTACCATTACCAGCCCAAGGGTGATCCGGGTCAATCCTCCTCTCAAGGAGGCGGTTTTCCTAACTTCCAAAGTTTACATGATTTATTGCAGGAAAACCTCATGTGCACCAGGAACACCTACAATATGGCCAGTAAAACGTACATCCGGGTTGGAGCGATAGAGCGAAACATATCCGACATACAGGATGACATTGGGAACATACGGGAGTACATGGCGGGGCACGGAGGAGACGGTGATGATGAAGACGAGGACATGGATTAGGCGGGAGGAGTGGAGGTAGCGGTTCATGGTTGGAGGTCCACAGGTTAATCCCTTTTCTCATGAACAATTTCCGGCCTGCGTGCCGTATGTTGAACAATTTACTTTCCTCTAACACTTTTTACTTTTCTGCATTTTCTTTATTTTAACTTTGTGGTATGGATGTTTGAACAATGGTAATTTAGGATGCTTGCTATGGTTTGGTGTAGTGTTTATTGATAAAACAGGTACATATGAGGCTTAGAGTACTAAACATTAGTGCTACTAAAGCCGGGACAGCAAAACCGAAGCCAGAAACCTGTTTTGCACCTTTGCAGATTGTCTACACGGGGTCGTGTCCGGCCGACACGCCCCCGTGCCCATTGCCCCAGACCTGCTGTTTGTCAAAATTCTGCAGATTTTTACCAGACACGGGGTCGTGCTCAGCCGACACGCCCCCGTGTCCACCTTCTGTAAGTTCTCGTTACTGGCAATCTGACCACGGGGTCGTGTTCATCCGACACGGGGCTGTGTCTAGACACCCAGTAACATATTTTTATTTTTGCTTTTTCACCTCTTTTTACACATTCAATCAACCTAAAAACTTATTTTTGGGACACATTGAGGACAATGTGTAATTTAAGTGTGGGGGGGATGCTAAAACCTTGAATTTTGCAAGTCCTAGTTACAAGCTGTCACACCCCAACCGATGGCGGAATCATCGGGGCGTGGCACTGAGCGAAACAGATTGTCCAGAAGTTTCCATAACAACTATCATTACCATTTAATTAAAGCAATACGTCCCATACCGTATCAAAAATAGTCAAACAAGTTATTACAGACAACATCAAAACAAATATTCTGTTCCGACAACTCAGATTTAAATATGTAGCAATTGTTTATCTGCTTCTAGAGACCCCTAATAAGTTATCTACAGACAACTATTTGTTGGGCTCTAAAGCTTTATTCTAGCTTCCATTCCCTACCACGTATGCATCCTAAGCACCTGTCACATACGTTAAAATAAATCAATACATAAAATGTAAAGGTGAGCATACAAGTTTGATAATAGCATATAGAGTTCGAATTCGTTTACGCATAACCAGCACGTACACATAGTGAAATGAAGCACGTTAGTTATCGACATAGATCCATCGATACCAATGACTGCGGGTTGACTGCCCGAGGCAGTTCGCAATACATGATTACCACCGTAATCCATGCAAGTAAAAGATCCTTAACAACCCCCGTGTGAACGGGTGCTGATCCAAACTATAGTACTATCGTTGCTAAGGCAGGTAGACAGCATTCCATGTGTAAACATAACAAACAAGCATTCATAAGCCACGTATAACATGCATAAACGGTTTAGCGTCAAAATAGCTTGAGTAGTGTGATTGTTGTAGTTTGAATATTCGTAACGTATGTAACACCCAAAAGTGCTAAAGCAAAAAGGGTTCGAGTATACTCACAGTGGTTATGGATTGAAGGGAGCGCTTTACAGCGAGTACGGTTAGCCTGAATAGATTTGATAACAACGATAAGTGGCGCGTAAAACAGTACAAGGTGAGCGTGGTTAGGATGGTCGATCGTGCGGATCAGCTATCCGTGAGAGGGAGTCATCCGTGTGCATGAACTATCCATGCGGATGGTGATGCGTGCGGATGGTGATTCATCCGGATCAGCTATCCGTGCATGCGAGCTGTCCGTGCGGATGGTAATCCATGCGGATGAGTTGTGCGTGCGGATGGCTTATCCGTACGGACAAGTTGTTTGTGTGGATAAAAGTTCAAGTGGATTGTTTCTTCCTAAGTGTGAGATGGGTTTGTGTATGATGGCTTGTGCTTTGGAGTTTTCGTTGTAGCATTTAGAAAACACATAAGTGTTTCTACCTTTCAAGCCGGTCGCGCGGACGACAATTCGTGCGTATGGTAATCCGTGCGGACAGTGGTGATCCGTGCGGACAGTCTGTACGAGCGGGCAGAGACAATCCGTCCGTATAGCCTGTCCGTGCGGATGACTTGGCCGTGCGGATGAACACTGTTTGAATTTATTTTAAGGCCTTAGTATCTCATGATCCGAAGAGTAATCCATTCAGAGGTCGTCCGTCCGGATAGCTCATTCGTCGTTACTCAAACCTTGTTTGGAAAGTGGGTCCCAAGGGTAGCTCGTCCGGATGACCTGTGCGTGCGGACAGCTAGTCCGTACGCACAGCTTGTCCGTGCGGACAGCTTGTCCGTGCGGACACCTGGTCCGTGCGGACAATCTCTGGTCTGATTGTTCCGTTCGACTACTCTTGGTTTCTGTTGTTGTTTATCGAGACGTTCTGATTTCGTGGCAACCACTTGGAGCTGTATTCTCACCCGCGTGACTAGACCGGTCAGGAACCACCCTAACTCGGCCTGTCGGCGACTCAGAATGGTCGTTCCGGTTGACCCCGAAATCAGGTGTCTGTGGGTAGAATCCAGATCCAGGACTAGTGCTTCACTATTATCGAGTAGAAGACTAGAACCGATCAGATTCATACCGATTCTAAGGGAAAAAGGAGGAGAGAACTTAGGTTTATTTCTTTCAACTCTTTTATCCTTAGAAAAGTTTAGATCTAGGTGAAGTTATTGTGAAATCTTGTAGAAATCGTTTAGATCTGAGTTATTCTTGGTGGAATGAGGTCAAGCTTGAAGTTCATAAGAACTTCATGATGACGTCACCCGAGAATACCTCAAATCCGGATGATTTCTTGGTTAAAAGTGAAGATTTGAAAGATGGAAAGGTGTAGAATTGTGTAGTGATCAAAGATGTACAAGAATTAGTGCAAGATCTTACCTGGATTGAGAGAAATCTGAGAAAAAGTGAAGAATGTGTGCGGTTCGGACGTCACTTGCCAAAAGTGGAAAAGTTGGAGAGTGACCCGTGTATTTATAGGATGCCAAAAAGGGAAAGATTGAACCGTGCCATTTGGAATGTTTCCTACAATCGTGAAGTAAACCGAGCATCACGATCAGAGATGATGTCACGAGGCGTCCCATGTCGACAAATGATCTCGTTGGTGTAGATTCGGGCTAATCGTTCTACCTTGTAGTCTTCTCGTATTGGCAGGAAGTGCGCTGATTTAGTCAAACGGTCAATAACAACCCAAATGCTGTCGTGACCTGATGACGTGGTTGGAAGCTTGGTTACGAAATCCATAGCTATGCTCTCCCACTTCCACATGGGAATTGGTGGTTGTTCGAGCAAGCCAGAGGGTCTTTGATGTTCCGCCTTGATTCTAGCACAGGTTAGGCATTTTCCGACGTAGAGTGCGATATCCCGTTTCATACCCAGCCACCAGTACCTATAGCGAAGATCATGGTACATTTTGTCAGCACCGGGATGGATAGAGTATCGGGATTTGTGGGCTTCATCCATGATAATCTGTCGCAGGTTGGTTCGCTTGGGAATCCAAATTCGGTCTAGGAAGTGGAATATCCCATTTGATTTGCTCACAAGTTGGGCTCCATCGTGGTAGATTCTTTCTTTCTTCAAAGTGCGTTCGTTGAAACATGCGTGCTGGGCGTCGCGAATGAGAGCTTCGAGGTTGTGCTGGGCTTGAACATTACGAGTGCTAAGCAGATAGCTCCGTCTACTAAGTGCGTCGGCAACAACATTTGCCTTGCCTGGGTGATAACGAATCTCACAGTCGTAATCGTTGAGAAGTTCTACCCATCGGCGTTGACGCATATTTAGTTCTCTCTGATTAAAGATGTGTTGTAGGCTCTTATGATCGGTGAAGATCGTACACCTTGTACCATACAGGTAGTGTCGCCAAATCTTTAATGCAAAAACAACTGCGCCTAGCTCGAGATCGTGGGTTGTATAGTTCTTCTCGTGGACTTTGAGCTGACGAGATGCGTAAGCTATGACCTTGTCTCGTTGCATTAGGACACAACCGAGACCAAGGTTGGAAGCATCACAATAGACAATGAAATTATCGTTTCCGTCGGGTAGTGTGAGAACAGGAGCATTGCAAAGCATGTGTTTGAGGGTTCGAAAGGCAGACTCTTGTTTGGTCCCCCAGACAAAAGGCTGGTCCTTATGAGTGAGAGAGGTAAGGGGTACAACAATCTTCGAGAATCCTTCGATAAATCGTTGATAATAGCCCGCTAGCCCGAGGAAGGAGCGGACTTCAGACGGGTTCTTGGGCGTAACCCAACTCTTAACAGCTTCAATCTTCGCAGGATCAACGTGAATGCCCTGACTATTTACGATGTGACCCAGAAACTGAACTTCCCCCAACCAAAACTCGCACTTGGAGAATTTGGCGTAGAGTTGGTTCCCCTGGAGTAACTCGAGAACCAAACGTAGATGTTGCGCGTGTTCGGCTCTTGTTTTGGAATAGATCAAGACGTCGTCGATGAACACGATGACGAAGCGGTCGAGATATGGTTTACACACGCGATTCATCAGATCCATGAAAACTGCTGGTGCGTTTGTTAGGCCAAATGGCATGACAACGAATTCGTAATGGCCGTAACGAGTACGAAACGCGGTTTTGGGTATATCCTCCTCCTGTATACGCAGCTGATGATATCCTGAACGCAGATCGATCTTCGAGAAACACGTAGCGCCTTGTAGTTGGTCAAACAAATCGTCGATTCGAGGCAGAGGATAGCGGTTCTTGATAGTCAACTTATTCAATTCCCGGTAGTCGATGCACATTCGGAACGACCCGTCCTTCTTTTTGACGAAAAGAACTGGTGCGCCCCAAGGAGAGCTGCTCGGGCGAATAAAGCCTTTTTCAAGTAATTCCTGGAGTTGGGTTGAGAGTTCGCGCATTTCGGACGGCGCGAGTCGATAAGGAGCTCTGGCGATAGGATTAGCTCTAGGAATGAGATCGATGCGAAAATCAATATCGCGCTTTGGAGGTAGTCCGGGAAGATCCTCTGGAAAAACTTGAGGAAATTCTCGAACCACAGGAACATCTTTTACCTCCTTCTTCTCTTTCTTTTCCTTCTCCGCTGCTACCACGTTAGCCAAGAAGGCCCTGTATTCCTTGCGGAGATACTTGCTAGCTTGTAGACATGACATAAGCTTGAGACCCTTCGAGATAGTATCACCATACACACACAACGAATCACCGTTTGCGAGCGAAAAACGAATCATCTTATCGAAGCACACAACTTCGGCATGGTTTTCGCGAAGAAAGTCCATGCCTACTATGACGTCGAAACTTCCAAGTTGCATAGGGATGAGGTCGATTGAGAAGATGTGATTGTTGAGCTCGAGAGTGCAGTCACGAATAACAGAGTTTACAGCGACGGTTCTTCCGGTAGCGACTTCAACATCGAATGCAGAGGAGAGTCGGGAACGTTTACGACTAAGGAGTTTCTCAAATTCGAGTGACACAAAGCAATTATCGGCTCCAGTATCAAATAAACATGAAGCATAAATACCATTCACAAGGAACGTACCATTGACCACGTTGTTGTCGGCCTGGGCTTGACGCACATTGAGATTGAAAGTTCTGGCGCGTGCGGCCTGTTGTTGCTGCTGTGGTTGCTGCTGTTGCGGTTCTTGTTTCACTACCCTGTTCGGGCACGTGTTGGCGAAATGATTCGGGTCGCCACACGTGAAGCATGCTCTGGCTTTGACTGCGGTTGCCGGAGGAGCTTGTTGACCCTGTGGGGCAGCGAGTAGAGCTTGGTTGGCAGGAGCTTGACGAATACGGCAGTTGGCAGTAAAGTGGCCGTAGACGTTGCAATGAGCGCAGAAGCGGCATTGAATAGCTGTCGGGTGATGATAGGTGCAAGTAGGGCAGAGCGGGTGTGGTCCAGTATATGCACGCTTTGCAGGCAGTGCATTGGCCACAGGCGCCGCTACTTGACGCTGTTGGGCAGGTACAGCTTGGATCGGTGCAGCAGTAATCGCACAGTTCTTGTTGGTGGAGCTGTTCTTTCTCTTGTTCTTTCTCTTGTTGCTTGACGAGGCTGTTTCAGCAGCTGGCGCAGTAGCGGTAGCTTGATGCAGATGCTTGGAGGTCTTATCCCATACCCCAGCCTTCACCCTTTTGTCATTGATTTCAGCGGCCAACAGGTAGGTTTCCTCGATCGTCGTAGTCTTGGCCGCTTGCACGAAATCAGCAACGCAGTTGGGTAAGGCTCGGATGTACTTCTTGATGGTCATCTCAGGAGTCTTGACCTGGTCGGGATAGATAATGCTGACCGGCATTGTTTCCATCCTTCTGATGTATGTGCCAAAATTCATCTTCAAGCTTTTGATGCTCGTGAGGAGGGCAGAATTCCTCTAGCATGACTTCCTTGAGCTCGTCCCACGACAAACCGTAAGCTGCATCATTCCCTCTCTTGTTCCTCTCGGCCGTCCACCAGTCCAAAGCACGGGACTGAAAGACGCCGGTAGCGTTCAGAGTCCGAAGGTCATCAGGGCAACCACTTTGTCGCAGAGTAACCTCGATAGAGTCAAACCAGTGAAATAGTGCAGTAGGACCTCCTTCGCCTGTGAATTCTTTCGGCCCACATGACTTGAATTGTTTGAAACTGAAAGGTCTTGCGACAGCTTTAGGACCTTCAGTCCTCGATTCCTCAGATGATTTGCTGGCATTCTCATAGGCATCGCTCACAGCCTTTGCTACAGGTTTCGCGACGATGGAAGCAAGGCGTCTGTCCTTCTTTTCCTGACGAGAGAGTGGATGATGGGATCCAGACGACATTGTCTGCAATAGACATCGCCAAGGAACTCAACACATGTATTCGAATCTCACCTCACACGTCTACTACTAAAGCTCAGTAACACGTATCATGTAAACGCATATAGTCACAAAATCACCGAATTGCACACAATCACATAAGCACGTAGGGCACATAATCACAATATTCCTAAAACATGTAAGCACAATAGCAAGAACACATATATCTTAGTCACTAGGGGTATATACGAGTATACAAAGCATTCTGAATGCCTCTATTGTCGATTTATTAACGCTGTGTTGTGTGGGTTTTGTGTTTTAGCAGAAGCAATAGTGTTGAGTCGAATCCAATGGTACCTCAAAATGTTAACAAATAAACAGAAAATTCATAAAATCTTCATAAAGATCGATAAATCAAAGGATAGATTGTCTGTGGCTAATAGACTTCGACTAACCAAAGTGGCTCGACTATTCGCAAGGATCCTGTGTGCACAATTACCTCCAGGACTATGCCTTTGCCTGGATTCTTGGGCAATGGCGCAATTCCCATTGGTTATATTGTGTCTTGAGGTCGTTGGAGTCCATCGAAACTTTGGTGGGATTTTTCGTATAAAAGCAGGATGAGTCGTCAAGGTTAGGGTTTCACCCCTATCTTGCAACTTCCGTCCTTGTTTTTGATAGATTTGAGGAGATTATTCATCAAAATATGGATTTCACTCCTGATTTGGTATGATTCTCCTCGTTTGTAGCTAAAACGCAAGCTGATTAGGCAACTTTAGTCGAGAGTTTGCGGTTTTCACACCTATTCTCGGCCTCATTATCTGTTCATAACTTGAAAATTCGAGTGCAGTGATAGAAAAGAGCGAGTGATAATGGCGAGTTTATGCATACGCGTGAGTTGGTCTGTTGGTTCTTAACTATAGACTAGGTCTCTAAGACTTCGACCCGGACTAGGTCGAGTCTTGCCTAATTCCCTATAGTTATGGCTCTGATACCAATCTGTCACACCCCAACCGATGGCAGAATCATCGGGGCGTGGCACTGAGCGAAACAGATTGTCCAGAAGTTTCCATAACAACTATCATTACCATTTAATTAAAGCAATACGTCCCATACCGTATCAAAAATAGTCAAACAAGTTATTACAGACAACATCAAAACAAATATTCTGTTCCGACAACTCAGATTTAAATATGTAGCAATTGTTTATCTGCTTCTAGAGACCCCTAATAAGTTATCTACAGACAACTATTTGTTGGGCTTTAAAGCTTTATTCTAGCTTCCATTCCCTACCACGTATGCATCCTAAGCACCTGTCACATACGTTAAAATAAATCAATACATAAAATGTAAAGGTGAGCATACAAGTTTGATAATAGCATATAGAGTTCGAATTCGTTTACGCATAACCAGCACGTACACATAGTGAAATGAAGCACGTTAGTTATCGACATAGATCCATCGATACCAATGACTGCGGGTAGACTGCCCGAGGCAGTTCGCAATACATGATTACCACCGTAATCCATGCAAGTAAAAGATCCTTAACAACCCCCGTGTGAACGGGTGCTGATCCAAACTATAGTACTATCGTTGCTAAGGCAGGTAGACAGCATTCCATGTGTAAACATAACAAACAAGCATTCATAAGCCACGTATAACATGCATAAACGGTTTAGCGTCAAAATAGCTTGAGTAGTGTGATTGTTGCAGTTTGAATATTCGTAACGTATGTAACACCCAAAAGTGCTAAAGCAAAAAGGGTTCGAGTATACTCACAGTGGTTAGGGATTGAAGGGAGCGCTTTACAGCGAGTACGGTTAGCCTGAATAGATTTGATAACAACGATAAGTGGCGTGTAAAACAGTACAAGGTGAGCGTGGTTAGGATGGTCGATCGTGCGGATCAGCTATCCGTGAGAGGGAGTCATCCGTGCGCATGAACTATCCGTGCGGATGGTGATGCGTGCGGATGGTGATTCATCCGGATCAGCTATCCGTGCATGCGAGCTGTCCGTGCGGATGGTAATCCGTGCGGATGAGTTGTGCGTGCGGATGGCTTATCCGTACGGACAAGTTGTTTGTGTGGATAAAAGTTCAAGTGGATTGTTTCTTCCTAAGTGTGAGATGGGTTTGTGTATGATGGCTTGTGCTTTGGAGTTTTCGTTGTAGCATTTAGAAAACACATAAGTGTTTCTACCTTTCAAGCCGGTCGCGCGGACGACAATTCGTGCGTATGGTAATCCGTGCGGACAGTGGTGATCCGTGCGGACAGTCTGTACGACCGGGCAGAGACAATCCGTCCGTATAGCCTGTCCGTGCGGATGACTTGGCCGTGCGGATGAACACTGTTTGAATTTATTTTAAGGCCTTAGTATCTCATGATCCGAAGAGTAATCCATTCAGAGGTCGTCCGTCCGGATAGCTCATTCGTCGATACTCAAACCTTATTTGGAAAGTGGGTCCCAAGGGTAGCTCGTCCGAATGACCTGTGCGTGCGGACAGCTTGTCCGTGCGGACAGCTTGTCCGTGCGGACATCTTGTCCGTGCGGACAATCTCTGGTCTGATTGTTCCGTTCGTCTACTCTTGGTTTCTGTTGTCGTTTATCGAGACGTTCTGATTTCGTGGCAACCACTTGGAGCTGTATTCTCACCCGCGTGACTAGACCGGTCAGGAACCACCCTAACTCGGCCTGTCGGCGACTCAGAATGGTCGTTCCGGTTGACCCCGAAATCAGGTGTCTGTGGGTAGAATCCAGATCCAGGACTAGTGCTTCACTATTATCGAGTAGAAGACTAGAACCGATCAGATTCATACCGATTCTAAGGGAAAAAGGAGGAGAGAACTTAGGTTTATTTCTTTCAACTCTTTTATCCTTAGAAAAGTTTAGATCTAGGTGAAGTTATTGTGAAATCTTGTAGAAATCGTTTAGATCTGAGTTATTCTTGGTGGAATGAGGTCAAGCTTGAAGTTCATAAGAACTTCATGATGACGTCACCCGAGAATACCTCAAATCCGGATGATTTCTTGGTTAAAAGTGAAGATTTGAAAGATGGAAAGGTGTAGAATTGTGTAGTGATCAAAGATGTACAAGAATTAGTGCAAGATCTTACCTGGATTGAGAGAAATCTGAGAAAAAGTGAAGAATGTGTGCGGTTCGGACGTCACTTGCCAAAAGTGGAAAAGTTGGAGAGTGAGCCGTGTATTTATAGGATGCCAAAAAGGGAAAGGGTGAACCGTGCGGATGGCACGTACCCGGATAGGCTATCCGCGCGGATAGGTCATCCGTGCGGATTGGCAATCCGTGCGGATTGGCCATCCGTGCGGATGCCGCCTGCTTTGGTGCGTTCGGTGCAATGTTGCTTCGGTTTCGATTTGCGAGCGATTCGATAGGGTTTCCTAGTCAAATTACTTTCAGTCCCAACTACTTCTTATATGGTTCGACTCGGAATTCGGGTTCGGGTTTGTTTACATTCGAGTTAGACTTCGAGTTCGATTGAGTTTGCTTGATTATCACATAAAATAAACATGCACAGGTAACACGTAAGGCACACACACACGTATAAACAACAGGTAGAATACACAGTTCGAGTTACAACTCGATGTCGATTGGATTAGCATAGCTTGATTAACTTTATCGCATTGTTACTTCCTATCATTCACAGTCGCGTGTCGATTGAAATACGATTAACATGATTCGATTATTGTAATGAACGACATTTACTCCACATAATATGAATAAAATAAAAACATTTCTACGAGTCAAGTCACGCGAAAATCGGTCGTTGACTTTGACCTTGACTTTGACTTTCACTCGTGAAAACACGGGGTGTTACAGCCTCCCCTTGTTTAGGAAATTTCGTCTCGAAATTAAGCTGAAAGCTGTAACTAGGTCGTGTATCACGTGTGAGAATTGCTGATTTTTGGATATGATGTGCGAAATTGTCTGATCTAAAAGCCTATTAAGTTTCCAATCATAACTCTAAGTCATTTGTGAGGAATCTAAATTTTTGTTAAAAAGATGTTGAATGTTGCTGTTGATGTTCACCGTACGGATAACAAATCCGCGTTGACTATTGTTGACTCTGAATCGTGCGGAATGGGTGTGACTAAACATAATCGTAACGGAGTCGGAATGGGTCCTACAAGTGGTATCTGAGTAGGAGCTCGGTTGTGATGATCAAACGCACTAGAATGTTAGCAAGATCGAACACACGAACAGTAATGTAAACTGTGATTCAATTGATTATGATGACGTATACAAAGCCGAGAATCACGTAGAGAGAACTTTCTCTCTCTACATTCTCTCTCTAAGCACCAAGCTCCAAACTCTCTAGAATGGCAAAAGTCTCTAAAGCTAACCCTAAAGGTTCTATTTATAGGCCAAGGATATAAGGAATCTCTCCTTATTTACAATTATGCCACCTTGCCTTTCTTAACCGGACATTACTCACTCGTTAAACAACTGTGGATACTTTGCCTTCATGTCGTCTTCGAGTTCCCAAGTGAACTCCGCGCCTCGTTTGCCTTCCCATCGGACTTTCACAATAGGAATGCGTGAGCGCCTGAGTTCTTTGGTTTGGCGATCCATGATTTCGACAGGCTTTTCCACGAAGTGTAATGTTTCGTTCACTTGTAGATCGTCTAGAGAAACATGTAGATCGTGGTCAGCGACGCACTTTCGGAGGTTTGACACGTGGAAAGTCGGGTGGACATTGCTAAGTTCCTCCGGTAATTCGAGTCTGTAGGCGACTTTTCCGATCCTTTCCAGAATCTTAAAAGGTCCAACATATCAAGGCGCGAGTTTCCCCTTTTTGCCGAATCGGACTACACCCTTCCAAGGTGATACCTTTAGGAGTACATAGTCACCAACGCCATATTCACGGTGCTTGCACCTTTTATCGGCGAGAACTTTCTGTCGATCCCGAGCTTTCGCTAGATTGTCTCGAATTTGGAAAATTTTGTCTGTCGTTTCTTGTAGCAGCTCCGGACCGGTTAGTTGCGAGTGACCGATCTCGTGCCACACAATAGGCGATCGACATCTTCTTCCGTATAAGGCCTCGAAAGGTGCCATCTGGATGCTAGCCTGGTAGCTGTTGTTGTACGAGAATTCGACTAACGGAAGGTGTCTATCCCAATTACCACCGAAGTCTAGAACACACGAACAGAGCATGTCTTCAAGCGTACGAATCGTTCTTTCAGTCTGACCGTCGGTTTGTGGGTGGAACGCAGTACTTAGATTAAGCGTTGTACCGAGTGCCGTTTGGAATGTTTCCCACAATCGTGAAGTAAACCGAGCATCACGATCAGAGATGATGTCACGAGGCGTCCCATGTCGACAAATGATCTCGTTGGTGTAGATTCGGGCTAATCGTTCTACCTTGTAGTCTTCTCGTATTGGCAGGAAGTGCGCTGATTTAGTCAAACGGTCAATAACAACCCAAATGCTGTCGTGACCAGATGATGTGGTTGGAAGCTTGGTTACGAAATCCATAGCTATGCTCTCCCACTTCCACATGGGAATTGGTGGTTGTTCGAGCAAGCCAGAGGGTCTTTGATGTTCCGCCTTGATTCTAGCACAGGTTAGGCATTTTCCGACGTAGAGTGCGATATCCCGTTTCATACCCGGCCACCAGTACCTATAGCGAAGATCATGGTACATTTTGTCAGCACCGGGATGGATAGAGTATCGGGATTTGTGGGCTTCATCCATGATAATCTGTCGCAGGTTGGTTCGCTTGGGAATCCAAATTCGGTCTAGGAAGTGGAATATCCCATTTGATTTGCTCACAAGTTGGGCTCCATCGTGGTAGATTCTTTCTTTCTTCAAAGTGCGTTCGTTGAAACATGCGTGCTGGGCGTCGCGAATGAGAGCTTCGAGGTTGTGCTGGGCTTGAACATTACGAGTGCTAAGCAGATAGCTCCGTCTACTAAGTGCGTCGGCAACAACATTTGCCTTGCCTGGGTGATAACGAATCTCACAGTCGTAATCGTTGAGAAGTTCTACCCATCGGCGTTGACGCATATTTAGTTCTCTCTGATTAAAGATGTGTTGTAGGCTCTTATGATCGGTGAAGATCGTACACCTTGTACCATACAGGTAGTGTCGCCAAATCTTTAATGCAAAAACAACTGCGCCTAGCTCGAGATCGTGGGTTGTATAGTTCTTCTCGTGGACTTTGAGCTGACGAGATGCGTAAGCTATGACCTTGTCTCGTTGCATTAGGACACAACCGAGACCAAGGTTGGAAGCATCACAATAGACAATGAAATTATCGTTTCCGTCGGGTAGTGTGAGAACAGGAGCATTGCAAAGCATGTGTTTGAGGGTTCGAAAGGCAGACTCTTGTTTGGTCCCCCAGACAAAAGGCTGGTCCTTATGAGTGAGAGAGGTAAGGGGTACAACAATCTTCGAGAATCCTTCGATAAATCGTTGATAATAGCCCGCTAGCCCGAGGAAGGAGCGGACTTCAGACGGGTTCTTGGGCGTAACCCAGCTCTTAACAGCTTCAATCTTCGCAGGGTCAACGTGAATGCCCTGACTATTTACGATGTGACCCAGAAACTGAACTTCCCCCAACCAAAACTCGCACTTGGAGAATTTGGCGTAGAGTTGGTTCCCCTGGAGTAACTCGAGAACCAAACGTAGATGTTGCGCGTGTTCGGCTCTTGTTTTGGAATAGATCAAGACGTCGTCGATGAACACGATGACGAAGCGGTCGAGATATGGTTTACACACGCGATTCATCAGATCCATGAAAACTGCTGGTGCGTTTGTTAGGCCAAATGGCATGACAACGAATTCGTAATGGCCGTAACGAGTACGAAACGCGGTTTTGGGTATATCCTCCTCCTGTATACGCAGCTGATGATATCCTGAACGCAGATCGATCTTCGAGAAACACGTAGCGCCTTGTAGTTGGTCAAACAAATCGTCGATTCGAGGCAGAGGATAGCGGTTCTTGATAGTCAACTTATTCAATTCCCGGTAGTCGATGCACATTCGGAACGACCCGTCCTTCTTTTTGACGAAAAGAACTGGTGCGCCCCAAGGAGAGCTGCTCGGGCGAATAAAGCCTTTTTCAAGTAATTCCTGGAGTTGGGTTGAGAGTTCGCGCATTTCGGACGGCGCGAGTCGATAAGGAGCTCTGGCGATAGGATTAGCTCTAGGAATGAGATCGATGCGAAAATCAATATCGCGCTTTGGAGGTAGTCCGGGAAGATCCTCTGGAAAAACTTGAGGAAATTCTCGAACCACAGGAACATCTTTTACCTCCTTCTTCTCTTTCTTTTCCTTCTCCGCTGCTACCACGTTAGCCAAGAAGGCCCTGTATTCCTTGCGGAGATACTTGCTAGCTTGTAGACATGACATATAGTCACAAAATCACCGAATTGCACACAATCACATAAGCACGTAGGGCACATAATCACAATATTCCTAAAACATGTAAGCACAATAGCAAGAACACATATATCTTAGTCACTAGGGGTATATACGAGTATACAAAGCATTCTGAGTGCCTCTATTGTCGATTTATTAACGATGTGTTGTGTGGGTTTTGTGTTTTAGCAGAAGCAATAGTGTTGAGTCGAATCCAATGGTACCTCAAAATGTTAACAAATAAACAGAAAATTCATAAAATCTTCATAAAGATCGATAAATCAAAGGATAGATTGTCTGTGGCTAATAGACTTCGACTAACCAAAGTGGCTCGACTATTCGCAAGGATCCTGTGTGCACAATTACCTCCAGGACTATGCCTTTGCCTGGATTCTTGGGCAATGGCGCAATTCCCATTGGTTATATTGTGTCTTGAGGTCGTTGGAGTCCATCGAAACTTTGGTGGGATTTTTCGTATAAAAGCAGGATGAGTCGTCAAGGTTAGGGTTTCACCCCTATCTTGCAACTTCCGTCCTTGTTTTTGATAGATTTGAGGAGATTATTCATCAAAATATGGATTTCACTCCTGATTTGGTATGATTCTCCTCGTTTGTAGCTAAAACGCAAGCTGATTAGGCAACTTTAGTCGAGAGTTTGCGGTTTTCACACCTATTCTCGGCCTCATTATATGTTCATAACTTGAAAATTCGAGTGCAGTGATAGAAAAGAGCGAGTGATAATGGCGAGTTTATGCATACGCGTGAGTTGGTCTGTTGGTTCTTAACTATAGACTAGGTCTCTAAGACTTCGACCCGGACTAGGTCGAGTCTTGCCTAATTCCCTATAGTTATGGCTCTGATACCAATCTGTCACACCCCAACCGATGGCAGAATCATCGGGGCGTGGCACTGAGCGAAACAGATTGTCCAGAAGTTTCCATAACAACTATCATTACCATTTAATTAAAGCAATACGTCCCATACCGTATCAAAAATAGTCAAACAAGTTATTACAGACAACATCAAAACAAATATTCTGTTCCGACAACTCAGATTTAAATATGTAGCAATTGTTTATCTGCTTCTAGAGACCCCTAATAAGTTATCTACAGACAACTATTTGTTGGGCTCTAAAGCTTTATTCTAGCTTCCATTCCCTACCACGTATGCATCCTAAGCACCTGTCACATACGTTAAAATAAATCAATACATAAAATGTAAAGGTGAGCATACAAGTTTGATAATAGCATATAGAGTTCGAATTCGTTTACGCATAACCAGCACGTACACATAGTGAAATGAAGCACGTTAGTTATCGACATAGATCCATCGATACCAATGACTGCGGGTAGACTGCCTGAGGCAGTTCGCAATACATGATTACCACCGTAATCCATGCAAGTAAAAGATCCTTAACAACCCCCGTGTGAACGGGTGCTGATCCAAACTATAGTACTATCGTTGCTAAGGCAGGTAGACAGCATTCCATGTGTAAACATAACAAACAAGCATTCATAAGCCACGTATAACATGCATAAACGGTTTAGCGTCAAAATAGCTTGAGTAGTGTGATTGTTGTAGTTTGAATATTCGTAACGTATGTAACACCCAAAAGTGCTAAAGCAAAAAGGGTTCGAGTATACTCACAGTGGTTATGGATTGAAGGGAGCGCTTTACAGCGAGTACGGTTAGCCTGAATAGATTTGATAACAACGATAAGTGGCGCGTAAAACAGTACAAGGTGAGCGTGGTTAGGATGGTCGATCGTGCGGATCAGCTATCCGTGAGAGGGAGTCATCCGTGCGCATGAACTATCCGTGCGGATGGTGATGCGTGCGGATGGTGATTCATCCGGATCAGCTATCCGTGCATGCGAGCTGTCCGTGCGGATGGTAATCCGTGCGGATGAGTTGTGCGTGCGGATGGCTTATCCGTACGGACAAGTTGTTTGTGTGGATAAAAGTTCAAGTGGATTGTTTCTTCCTAAGTGTGAGATGGGTTTGTGTATGATGGCTTGTGCTTTGGAGTTTTCGTTGTAGCATTTAGAAAACACATAAGTGTTTCTACCTTTCAAGCCGGTCGCGCGGACGACAATTCGTGCGTATGGTAATCCGTGCGGACAGTGGTGATCCGTGCGGACAGTCTGTACGACCGGGCAGAGACAATCCGTCCGTATAGCCTGTCCGTGCGGATGACTTGGCCGTGCGGATGAACACTGTTTGAATTTATTTTAAGGCCTTAGTATCTCATGATCCGAAGAGTAATCCATTCAGAGGTCGTCCGTCCGGATAGCTCATTCGTCGATACTCAAACCTTGTTTGGAAAGTGGGTCCCAAGGGTAGCTCGTCCGGATGACCTGTGCGTGCGGACAGCTAGTCCGTGCGCACAGCTTGTCCGTGCGGACAGCTTGTCCGTGCGGACAGCTTGTCCGTGCGGACAGCTTGTCCGTGCGGACAGCTTGTCCGTGCGGACAGCTTGTCCGTGCGGACAATCTCTGGTCTGATTGTTCCGTTCGTCTACTCTTGGTTTCTGTTGTCGTTTATCGAGACGTTCTGATTTCGTGGCAACCACTTGGAGCTGTATTCTCACCCGCGTGACTAGACCGGTCAGGAACCACCCTAACTCGGCCTGTCGGCGACTCAGAATGGTCGTTCCGGTTGACCCCGAAATCAGGTGTCTGTGGGTAGAATCCAGATCCAGGACTAGTGCTTCACTATTATCGAGTAGAAGACTAGAACCGATCAGATTCATACCGATTCTAAGGGAAAAAGGAGGAGAGAACTTAGGTTTATTTCTTTCAACTCTTTTATCCTTAGAAAAGTTTAGATCTAGGTGAAGTTATTGTGAAATCTTGTAGAAATCGTTTAGATCTGAGTTATTCTTGGTGGAATGAGGTCAAGCTTGAAGTTCATAAGAACTTCATGATGACGTCACCCGAGAATACCTCAAATCCGGATGATTTCTTGGTTAAAAGTGAAGATTTGAAAGATGGAAAGGTGTAGAATTGTGTAGTGATCAAAGATGTACAAGAATTAGTGCAAGATCTTACCTGGATTGAGAGAAATCTGAGAAAAAGTGAAGAATGTGTGCGGTTCGGACGTCACTTGCCAAAAGTGGAAAAGTTGGAGAGTGACCCGTGTATTTATAGGATGCCAAAAAGGGAAAGGGTGAACCGTGCGGATGGCACGTACCCGGATAGGCTATCCGCGCGGATAGGTCATCCGTGCGGATGCCGCCTGCTTTGGTGCGTTCGGTGCAATGTTGCTTCGGTTTCGATTTGCGAGCGATTCGATAGGGTTTCCTAGTCAAATTACTTTCTGTCCCAACTACTTCTTATATGGTTCGACTCGGAATTCAGGTTCGGGTTCATTTACATTCGAGTTCGATTGAGTTTGCTTGATTATCACATAAAATAAATATGCACAGGTAACACGTAAGGCACACACACACGTATAAACAACAGGTAGAATACACAGTTCGAGTTACAACTCGATGTCGATTGGATTAGCATAGCTTGATTAACTTTATCGCATTGTTACTTCCTATCATTCACAGTCGCGTGTCGATTGAAATACGATTAACATGATTCGATTATTGTAATGAACGACATTTACTCCACATAATATGAATAAAATAAAAACATTTCTACGAGTCAAGTCGCGCGAAAATCGGTCGTTGACTTTGACCTTGACTTTGATTTTCACTCGTGAAAACACGGGGTGTTACACAAGCCTTACACAAAACTCAATTGGAACCGCTAAACACCCCAATTTTTTCAAAATTTTTTCATTTTTTTTTACTTGTCTAGGTTTAATCTGGGAATTTCAAATTCTAAAAAGGTGATATTTTTACAAATTTACAACCGATAGCGTCGTGATAAAAAGAACCAACATAAGAAAATTATGAAACGGCATGACAAATCTAGTTAAAATTTGATTATATATACTTGATCACATAAAAACCCATTCCCACAAAAAGTGAGTTTTGAGCCTTTATTGAGCATACAAATACACATCTTTAAACTAAATGCTCATTTTTCGTTTCTTGTGTGAATAGCCGCTTGGTTCTTACGACTCTAGAACTTGCCACGACGATACATTCCCGGTCTTTACCAACTTAAACCCGAGTAAGTAAATGATGGAGGCATTAGGACTAACCCTTTTTATTTCAACACCATTATTTTTTTTACCACCTACCCAAAATCCCCCTAGTTAACCCCTTTGAGCCTAAACCTTTTCATTTCTTAACCCAAATCAAATACCCTTTTACCCACCAAAACCCTTTTTCATTTTAAACCCTTTATTTTAGTAACAAAGCTCGGTTTTCGTGTGACTTCCTCATCAAAAAAAAAATTTGATAAAGAAGAAAAGAAAAATGAAGTTAGCAATAAACAAACAAAGCTCAACAAAAGAAGGCTTGTTTGAATAATGCTTCATTGGAATAAAAAGTCACAAAAAATGTTTTCAGAAAACCGACGCTTTTTACGCCTTTCGCCCTTTTCTACTAACCACTAACCCAACCACCTACCTTTAACCCAAGCCTAACCCTTCCCCCAAAGTCCTCTTGATATTTACAAAGGTATATAGTTAAAAAGGAGGAGGATTGATTGCTTGGCAAGCTTATGGTAGAAGTAAGTTCCATGCCGCTCTCGAGAGTTTTCAAAAAAATACACATTCGGCCGAGTGTTGAGTGATCCCCCGTGAGGTATGTGAACTTGTATATAAATGGAATTTTAAAGAGGCATGTTATGCCCTAATAAGTAATTTATCTTCTGTAATGTTTTAAATAAATCATGACGAATAGAATTGTAAATAAATAAAAATAAAACTTAATAAAGAATCTTGGAAATCCCGACACTCTATGACAAGCCCAAAACCTTCTCTTCTACCCATTCCATTTGGGAGTGTAAAGCCACATTATGAAGAGTTTTACTTGAGGACAAGCAAAGATTCAAGTGTGGGGGTATTTGATGTGCGCAAAATGCAACATATAAATTACATCAAATGTGGCATTAAACTAACCCTTTTTTAGTACTAATGTTGGAAAAAGTGTGTCTTTGTCTTCCTTTTGTATTTTCAGGATTAAATGAGCTCAAATGAACAAAAGAAGCAAAAAGGCAGCTAAATCTAACATAGATACAAGAAAAGGAATAAACGTGGCATGCCCGACCCCTCGACAGCATCTTCCCAAGCAAAACAAGAGAACAAAAGGCTGAACACGCCCCGTGCTCAATGAGCACGGGGGCATGCCCAAGTGTCTGCAGAAAAGACAAAGCTTTAGAAGCTTCTATCACCCACCACGGGGGCGTGCCCAGCGGACACGGGGCCGTGGTCAACTCTAAGATTCGCAGAATCTGAGGAAATCTTGATAGTACAGATACGCTTCTGCATACGGGGTCGTGCCCAGCGGACACGGGGGCGTGGTCAACTAATGTAGACAAACTGCATTTAATGAAGGAAGAGAAGACGGGTGGACACGGGGCCGTGCCCAATGGACACGGGGCCATGTCCGGGCTTCTGTGCAGGCTATAAATAGGGGTGCTTGGCTCATTTGCAAACCATCCCTTGGCAAACCACCTCTCTCACACTTCACCCACCCACCACCACCATCACAACCCACATCCACCACCATCATCCATAATAGAGTGTGTGAGTAGTCTCGGGATCCAAGATTGATCGTAAGAGTTCTTGTCAATCAAAGGTCATGTTTGCCTAAGTCTCTTACATCACTTGGTGAAGACAAGTGTCTAGTGTAATACTTTTTATTTTTAATCTTTTCGCACTTTTTATTTGGTTATGTATTAATGACTTTAATAACTAGTTTCTTATGTTGAAGGTGAGTCTTCCTTATCGTTTGTTCGTGGTGTCTTGGCATTATTTTACTGTCTATATAAAATAAAAGATTTTCACCATTCATATCTCCACGGTCTATATGGAGGTATGTTGGCTACCAGGTCGGGGGTTAAGGGAACGGTTTGGTAAGAGTCTTGCCTTGTTCAGTGTATAGATCCTGCAAGGACCTGGGTCAACTTTAGTAGGACCTCCTTCAATACCCACTGGTATTGGATGGCGGGGGCCCGAACTCCTTGACCCCCTCATATGTAAACTACTATTAAAACTTTAACCCGCTACTTAGGACTGTATCCCTGCTGACTCAGACTACTTAGCCGAGGGTAACGTCACCTCCAGAAGAGGGGCCTACCACAATATGCATTAATAACTTAATTAATTATCTTTCAATAATCCAACCCTTTAGGATTGTATCCTTGCTGACTCAAACTACTGGGTTGAGGGTAACGTCACCTTCAGAAGAGGGACCTACTACAATAACTAAGATAATCTCTTAAAAAGTGCAAAAGTGCGGAAATAATCAAAGGTTACACTAAACACGAGTCGGATCCAAGTGATTCATCTTGTCTATCTGTTTTATTTTATTTTATTTTTTCAGCATTTTAATTAGTTTTATTTTTCTAGTTTAAAACCTTTTTTTTCTAAACTTTTGATTTGATTAGACGTTGAGGATAAACCGGTATTAAAAGCTCTTGTGTCCTTGGACGACCTCGGTATCTTACCAACACTATACTACGCTCACGATGGGTGCAATTGCCTATATGTGTGTTTAGTGTTAGTAAATATCGTGTTTTATAAATTTAAAATTTGGCTAAAAAGTGTTAAAGGGCTTAAAATATACATTAAAAACTATACGACACTTCACACGCATCAATAAGTTCGTGAGTAAACTTCCGTTTTGCTCCCTATGGTTTGGTCACTTTAACGGTTTTGCCCCAAACTTTTAAAAATAGCCATTTTCCTCCAATAGTTTGCTATAGTTTTTCCATTTTGCTCCCTGCATGGAGCAAAATGGAAAAACAGACAATTTGGATGCAGTTAGAGGCAGGGAGCAAAATGGAAAAACCATAGCAAACTATTGGAGGAAAATGGCTATTTTTAAAGGTTTGGGACAAAACCGTTAAAGTGACCAAACCACAGGGAGCAAAAAAGAAGTTTACTCTAAGTTCTTTTTAAGTGTTTGTCTTAGCTTTTTTTATTTAGCATATGTTAGTAAAATGACCAAAAGGGGCATAGTTACATATTATCACATAA